>MCJB01037852.1:0-28287 GCA_002018475.1 Nicotiana obtusifolia | reverse complement strand
GGGAGGTCATGATAGCATTTATGTGGTTGTTGATAGGTTTTCTAAAATGGCTCATTTTATTCCTTGTAAAAAATGTGATGACGCACAACATGTTGCTTCTTTGTTCATTGCTAATGTATTAAAGTTGCATGGTGTGCCTCGAACTATTGTTAGTGATAGAAATGCTAAGTTTTTGAGTCACTTTTGGAAGTGTTTGTGGGGTGCTCTTGGTACCAAACTTTTGTTTTCTACATCATATCATCCACAGACCGATGGTCAAACCGAGGTTTTTAATCGAACCTTGGGAGCTCTTCTTCGAGCTTTGACCAAAGGGAAGTCTGGTACTTGGGCTGACCGATTACCTATTATGGAGTTTGCATATAATAGGACTGTTCATCGCATGACTAGCATTACTTCATTTGAATGTGTTTATGGTTTTAATCCTTTGATACCACTTGATCTTGTTCCTTTGCCGAGAGATGCAGTTATTAGCGTTGACGGAGAAAACCGGACAGCTGCGTTGCTCGAATTGCATGCTAAGGTGAGGAAAACTTTGGAGGATGCTTATGACAAGGTAGCGGTCAAGAAGAATAAAGGAAGGAAGAAGCTGACTGGGTTTGGGTACACTTCCGAAAGGAAAGATTTCCGAATCATAGGAAAGGAAAGTTAGCTCCGCGGGGAGATGGACCATGTCAAATGTCGCAGAATATCAATAACAACTCTTATGTTATGTACTTGTCTAGTAGCCTTGCTTTCGGGCATGACGGTGCTTTGATTTCGAGGACGAAATCCTCTCAAGAGGGGGAGAATGATGCAAATAAATTTGATCAAGTGTTATCAATGCCATCTATGAACAAGACAAGAAAAGGCGTTGGTTAGCCTTGGAGAATATCCAAGCGTCCATAAATCTTGCTATGGATCTTGTGTTGAAGATGTACATTTGTGTTTATGTTGTATTATTATGTAGTTATTGAAGATATTAATTCTTATTTGTTTGGTCCTGCGTGACTATTCTTTAAATTAGCCAAATTGTGGCCTTTTTGTTAATTAGTTGTTTCCTAGTTGATTTAGGTTAACCAGTTATTCTTTTCCTAGTTGATTTAGGTAAAGGCTCATTCTATATAAGCCTAAACACTTCATTATTTTGATACCTTTTGACATTATTATCAATCAAAAACCGGCAGCACATTGCTCCCAAAATCGTGTGAATTAACTTGTCCAATTTTGGTGTGATTCAAAATTGAACTTGTTCCTTTGTTTGATCGAACAGTTTGCAAGACCATCGTTGTCTTGAGAGTTGTTCGTATAGTATAGGTACTCCGTGACTTCATCAAGAAGGTAAATAGACTAGTTCCTACTTGTTGTCTTGATAGTTCATTGAGCGTCTTACTTCTATCTTTTGTTTTATTGTTTCCGCTTTTTATATTGCATCACCGTCGCAACTGATTTAACATGTTATTATTGATATTGATATGGTGAAATAAGGGATGATTGTGTTTGTACGGTGGGATTGGGTTGCACGCCGCAATGGATTGGTGTTTATGATTTTACAGATTCTGAGGATTGAGTTTAATTTCATAACTGCCTTACGTTCCTGTCATTATTATTATACTGCTTACTGGTTATTGGAAGTGACCCGCCTTAGCCTCGCCACTACTTCGTCGAGGTTAGGCTCACACTTACAGAGTACATGGGGTTGGTTGTACTCATACTACACTCTGCACTTCATGTGCAGATTTTGGTGTCGGTTCTAGCGGCGGTGAGTAGATTGCTCAAATTAATTGCCGGATTGGAGACTTGAGGTACAACTGCTCGACGTTCACAGCCTTGAAGTCCCCTTCAACCTTATCCTTGCTGTTTATTTCATTTCAGACGGTTTTACTTTCATTCAGACCATTATCTATATTATTCTAGTTGCTCGTGCACTTGTGACACCAGTTTTGGAATTGATCCAGATATTGCAATTATTTGGTTTTTTCTCACTTTATTTCAGTTCTATTTCAATTATTATAGTTCAATTGGTATTATTTAATTTGTTTTGTTAAAAATGGCAAAAAACTATTCTAATGTTGGCTAGATGTTATGCGCTATCACGGTCCCGAGGGTGGAAATTTCGGGTCATGACAAGTTGATATTAGAGCACTAGGTTGACTAGGTGTCACGAGTCACGAGCAAGCTTAGTAGAGTCTGGAGGATCGATACGGAGACGTCTGTACTTATCTTCTAGAGGCTATGGAGTTTAGGAAAAATATCACTTTTTTCTTACTCAATCGTGTGATTTTTATTCTATCATTGATGATTGAACTCTTATGTTATTGTTCCCTCGCAGATGGCGAGAACACGCACTGCATCTATAGCTGGACAGGAGCCGGAGCCCCCTGTTGCAGCTACGACCAAGGATGGAGGTCGAGGCCAAGGTCGCGCCAAAGGCCGAGGTAGAGGCAGAGCTCAGCCAGCAGCACCCGCATTGGAGCCTCAAGTAGATTTTGAGGAGGAGGTTCTAGCTCAGACTATACCCGTCGGACCAGCTCAGGTTCCGAAGGGGTTCATAGCTACTCCAATGCTTCAGGATGCTCTAGTCCGTCTGGTGGGCATTATGGAAAGTGTGGACCAGATCGGTACATTTTCGGTGGCACCAGTATCAGACTGGGGGAGGAGAAGAGACTCCCGATATTCACACCCCGGAGCAGGTGGCTCCCCAGTATCAGACTCCAGCAGTTCCGCCTGTTGGGGTAGTTCAGCCGGTTGTTGTAGCACAGTCCGGTGATAGGCCCCCTATGTCTTCTGAGGCTATGTTGAGGTTGGATAAGTTTACCAAGCTCTTTCCTGTCTATTTTAGTGGTGCATCTTTTGAGAACCCACAGGATTTTTTGGATCGTTTCCACGAGGTGTTGTGCAACATGGGTATAATTGAGACCAATGGTGTTGATTTTGAAGCATTTCAGATGACTGGTTTCACTAGAAGGTGGTGGAGAGATTAGATGTTGACTAGACCAGATGGTTCTCCTGCACTTACCTGGGACCAGTTCTTACAGCTATTTCTAGAGAAGTTCATTCATGTCACCTTGAGAGAGGATTATCGCTGGCAGTTTAAGCGTCTTCAGCAGGGTGGTATGACTGTCATCCAGTACGAGACTCGATTTGTGGACCTAGCTCGCCATGCCACTATGTTGATTCCTACCGAGAGAGACAGAGTGAGGAGATTTATTAATGGGCTCACTTATACTATCAGGCTTCAAATGGCCAAAGAGACCGGGAATGATTTTTCTTTCCAAACGGCCGTAGATATTGCTAGACGGATCGAGTTAGTTCGTGCTCAGGAGAGGGGGCCGGTGTCTGATAAGAGGCCTTGTTATTCCGGTAGTTTCTGTGGCGCCTCATCTAGAGGCAGGGGTACTTTTGGTAGAGGCCATCCTCCTAAGCCATTTCATTAAGCGCTTCAGGCATCTCACCAGTGCTTCAGGGAGTCGTGGTCCTTATGTTCCTTACTTTGGGTAGCCAACCTACAGTGCACCATCAGCTTCTATCAGTGCACCTCCGATTCAGAGCTATCACTATGGATATTCGGCCCCTTCGAGTCAGCTTCAGCTTCAACAGCCACAACAACAGGATGAATGTTTTGAGTGTGGTGGCATTGGTCACATCAGGATGTTCTGTCCAAGATTATTGGGCGGCATACCCCAGCAGAGTTCCTGTGCCATGGTTCTGACACCGGTTGCTCCACCGCCCGCTGAGCCACCTAGAGGCAGGGTCAGGCAGCCAGAGGTGGAGGTCAGGACGTTAGAGGTGGAGGTCAGGCCTTTACAGGAGGAGGCCAGCTAGCTAGAGGCCGTCCTAGAGATGTGGTTAAGAGTGGTGGGGCCCAGCCCCGATGTTATGCTTTCTCAGTTAGGCCTGAGATCGAGTTATCTAACGCCGTTATCACAGGTATTCTTCCAGCTTTCCATAGAGATGATTTAATTCTACTTGATCCCAGATCTACTTATTCCTACGTGTCATCCATATTTTGCTTCATATCTGGTTGTACCTCGTGATTCTTTGAGTGCTCCTATGTATGTGTCCACGCCTGTGGGAGATTTTATTATTGTAGATTGCATCTATTGCTTATGTGTGATTAGTATTGGAAGTCTTGAGACTAGCGTAGATCTCTACTTCTTGATATGGTAGACTTTGATGCTATCTTGGGTATGGATTGGCTGTCACCTTATCATGCTATATTGGACTGTCACGGTAAGACGGTGACCTTAGCCATGCCGGGGATGTCTTGATTAGAGTGGAGAGGGACTCATGGCCGCTCTACCACCAGGATTATTTCTTATGTGAAGGCTCAACGTATGGTCGAGAAGGGATGCATAGCTTATTTGGCCTATGTCCGTGATTCTAGTGCGGAGGTTCCTTCCATGGATTCAGTACTAGTTGTTCGTGAGATTCTAGAGGTGTTTCCTGTAGATCTGCTGGGGATGCCACCCGACAGGGATATTGACTTCTATATCGATTTGGCTCCGGGCATTCAGCCTATTTCTATTCCACCATACCGTATGGCCCTGCTGGAGTTGAATGAATTAAAGGACAGTTGCAAGATTTGCTTGATAAGGGCTTCATTAAATCTAGTGTCTCGCCCTGGGGTGCGCCCGTGTTATTCGTGAAGAAGAAAGATGAGTCAATGAGAATGTCTATAGACTATCGGCAGTTGAACAAGGTGACTATTAAGAACAAGTATCCGTTGCTGAGTATTAATGACTTATTTGATCAGCTTCAGGGTTCCAAGGTGTTTTCGAAGATTGATTTGAGGTGTTGTTACCATCAGCAGAAGATTAGGGCATCCGATGTCTCTAAGACAATTTTTCGGACTCGGTAAGGGCATTATGAGTTCCTAGTGATATCATTTGGGTTGACAAATACCCCAACAACATTCATGGATTTGATGAACCGGGTGTTCAAGTCCTATTTGGAATCTTTTGTGATTAAATTCATTGATGATATCTTGATCCACTCCCGCAGCCGAGAGGAGCATGAGCAACATCTTTGGATCGTACTTCAGACTCTGAGAGATAGCCATTTATATACTAAGTTTTCAAAGTGTGAGTTTTGGTTAGACTCGGTCACCTTTTTGGGGCATGCTGTATCGGCAGAGGGCATAATGGTGGATCTTAAGAAGATTGAGGCAGTTCAAAACTGGCCTAGACCTACTTCGGCTAAAGAGATCCGGAGTTTCATGGGTTGGAGGGTAATTATCGCCGACTCATGGAGGGGTTTCATCCATAGTAGCCCCATTGGCTATATTGTCCAGAAAGGTGCCTTATTCAGATGGTCGGAAGAGTGTGAGTTGAGCTTTCAGAAGCTCAAGACTGCTTTGACTATGACGCTAGTGTTTGTGTTGCCCACAGGTTCAGGATCCTATACGGTGTATTGTGATGTATCTCGTACTTGAGCTCGATATAGTATTGATGCAGGATGGCAGGGTGATTGCATACGCGTCATGGCAATTGAAGGTTCATGAGAATAATTACCCTATTCATGACTTAGAGTTGGCAGCCATTGTTCATGCGCTGAAGATTTGGAGGCACTATCTTTACGGTGTGCCATGCAAGTTATTCATGGATCATCGAAGTCTACTGTATTTGTTCAAGCAAAAGGATCTCAATTTGAGGCAGATGAGGTGGTTGGAGCTGTTGAAAGACTGTGATATCACCATTTTGTATCATCCCGAGAAGGCCAATATGGTGGACGATGCCTTAGTAGAAAGGCAATGAGTATGGGGCCTTGCGTATATCCCAGTTGGTGAGAGACCGCTTGGAGCAGATGTTCAGGCTTTGGCCAAGCAGTTGATAAAGTTGGATGTTTCAGAGCCCAGTCATGTGCTAGCTTGTAGAGTCGCTCGGTCTTCCTTGTATGAGCGCATCAAAGAGTATCCCCATTTGCTTGTCCTTAAGGACACGGTGCAGCACAGTGGTGCCAAGCAGGTTACTGTTGGAGATGATGGGATTTTTAGGATGCAAGGTCGTATTTGTGTGCCCAATATAGACGGGCTTCGTGAGTTGATTCTTGAAGAGGCCCACAGTTTATGGCATTCTATTCATCCGGGTGCCGCCAAGATGTATCAGGACTTGCAACAATATTATTAGTGAAGGAGGATGAAGAAGGATATAGTTGCATATGTAGCTCGGTGCCTAAATTTCCAGCAAGAAAAGTATGAGCATCAGAGGCCTGGTGGTTTGCTTCAGAGGCTAGAGATTCTTGAGTGGAAGTGGGAGCGTATCACTATGGATTTTGTTGTTAGACTTCAACAGACTCAGAAGAAGTTCGATGCGGTATGGTTCGTTATGGACAGGTTGACCAAGTCGGCACATTTCATTTCAAAGGAAGTTACCTATTCTTTTGAGCAGTTAGCTGAGATCTATATCCGCCAGATCGTCCGCCTTCATGTTTTGCCCCTCATTTCTGATCGAGGTACGCAGTTCACCTCGCACTTTGGAGGGCCGTACAACGTGGGTTAGGCATGCAGGTGGAGTTGAGTATAACATTTCATTCCCAGACGGACAGGCAATCCGAGTGCACTATTTAGATATTGGATGATATGCTTCGCGCTTGCGTCATGGATTTTGGGGGTTCTTGGGATCAGTTCTTGCCGCTTCCAGAGTTGCCTACAATAACAGCCAATTGAGCATTCAGATGGCTCCCTATGAGGCACTATACGGGAGGCGATGCCGTTCGCCAGTTGGATGGTTCGAGCCAGGGGAGGCTCGGTTGTTGGGTATAGATCTAGTATAGGATGCCTTGGATAAGGTCAAGATTATTCAGGATCAACTTCACATCGCTCAGTCTAGGCAGAAGAGTTATACCGACTAGAGTTTGTGATGTTGCATTCATGATTGGAGAGAGGGTATTTCTTCGGGTTTCACCCATGAAGGGTGTGATGAGGTTCAGAAAAAAGGGCAAGTTGAGCCCTAGGTATATCGGACCCTTTGAGATTCTTGAGAGAGTGGGTGAGGTGGCCTACACGCTCACATTGCCACCTAGTTTGTCTGCTGTCCATTCAGTGTTCCATGTGTCCATGCTCCAGAAGTATCACAGTGATCCGTCCCATGTGTTAGATTTCGGCTTAGTCAAATTGGACAAGGATTTGACTTATGAGGAGGAGCTGGTGGCTATTCTAGCCCGACAGGTCCAACGGTTGAGGTCTAAGAGTTATCCTTCAGTTCGAGTGCAGTGGAGAGGGTAGCCGATCGAGACAGCCACGTGGGAGTCCGAGTCGGACATGCAGAGTAGATGTCCACACCTTTTCACCAGTCCAGGTACCTTTCTAT
Organism: Nicotiana obtusifolia; assembly: GCA_002018475.1. NCBI lineage: Eukaryota > Viridiplantae > Streptophyta > Magnoliopsida > Solanales > Solanaceae > Nicotiana > Nicotiana obtusifolia. The sequence goes on along the minus strand of MCJB01037852.1, from coordinate 21,001 downwards.
ATCTGTTCGAGGACGAATATTTGTTTTAGAGGTGGAGAATATGATGACCCGATAGGTCATTTAAAGTTTTACCTTTCATTTTTGTGTTTCGAGACATCAAATAGCTCCATTTAGCCTTTCTCGATTTGCATGCATAGTCTGAGTCCTTTTCCGGAAAAATTCTATGAGAAAATTGATGAAAATGTGAAATCGTGCCTTAAAAACTCATTTGAGTTGACTATGGTCAATGTTTTGTGTAAATGGACCCGGATGTTACAACCCGTAAAATACGTTCATTTAATGATGCTAAAGGGGTAGTTACGTAAAAAGAACCAAGAACCTGGGAAATGGTTTAAAATTTTGAAGGAAACAAAAGTAGCGAAATGCGGTCAAAAATGCGGACCGCATAACACATATGCGATCGCAGACTTGACAGGTTCCATCGTAGAATGGAACAGAACCCTGGGATGAGAGTTGGTAAAAAATGCGACCTAAAATGCGATCGCATTTGGTAAATGCGAACCGCAGAATCGGCACCCCCCCATCGCAGAATGAGGCAGAACACTGGGCCAAACCAATATCCAAAATGCGACCAGAAATGCGATCGCATTTTGAAAATGCGAACCGCATTCTAGCCCCTTCTGCGTCTCATAATGCGACAGAATTTTAAGGCAAGATCTGCGACCAAAATGCGAACCGCATACCTGACTGTGACGGGTATGCGATCGCAATTCTGACCTTTTCAGGTACGAGAATTTCTTACACCTTTTTTTTTTAATTCATTAGGCTATTTGCCTAGTGTAGATTTTTATAAATATAATCCAAAAATACAAAGGTGGAGGGGGACATATACCTTACCTCTATATTGCAAAATGTGTACATATGATGATCAAATGTGCCTAGGTAGTCGGGGGGAGTTAGACCTATAGTGATGTTATGACTTTCTATCTTAGATCGATAGTCGGTCATATTTACAAAAAAGATGGGTAGTGAATCTAGGTCAACTATACACAAAAATACATGTATTTCTAATTCTATCATGTGCGTGCTTCTTCTAGTACAAAAGATTCTGCCTTTAGCAAAAGGATGGGTTGTTCTAGGGAGTACATTATATGACAACCGAAAGTGTTCTTCAATTTTGCTTTGACTTTTGGAAGGAAAGCATAATTGAAGATAACTGTCAAGGGTAGTCCATATAATATCTAGTTTGCATTGATGTTCTTTGGTGCTTGTGGAATTGTGGTGGAGTGTATTCTCTGTCAATGAATATGTGCCCTTTTGTTTGCTGCTGTTTATCCTGCTGATCCTTTCCTGCTTTCTGTGAGTTGTCCGCATTCCAAAAGATTGTTTCCAGTGGTGGCTCTCTTGCTGCTTCTCAGGTGATGGCATTGTTGTTTCTTGCTCTGATTTCTTCTTCTGGTAGTTCTTCCTTTTCTGACTTTGCTTGATTAAGCTTTGCTCTTGTGCTGAGTGTTCATTCAATTTACTGCCCTTGTTTGTGTTGCTGATGCCTTGGATGTCTCTGCTGCTGCTGTTTCTTGAGTGGGAGAGAATCTGCTTGTCTTCTATGTTGATGCTGTTGAGTTGTTGAGAGTGTGGCTGCTGCTTTCTGTAATGATGTTACCTGTGAGTTGTCCTGGCCTCCTCAGTGTTATTCTTGTTGAGTTTCCCATGTTGCCATTGTGTGCTGGTGTCTGAAAAAACTGCCTATACAATTCTATCACACCTCCAGGTTGAGCATGGTAACATGCTAATACCACTGGATAGTGCTCTAAAATCGTATAGGTATTATTATCATTCTCGACACTATGTGTATGTGCAAACAATATTGTACTTGTATGTGGCTGGGATCGATCAACTTCTTCCTTGCAGTATGTCTTTATGTTCCTTGTAAGATTGAATTCATGAGAAAGGTGTCCTCTAGTAGAATCTATAGTCCATTTCATTGATTTCTTCATTCTATGTCTTAGAACATCTTCTGGTCTCCAGCAAAAAGTATATGGTCTTAATGTAGCAACAGTCGACCAGTTCAAGTCATTCTTCTTTCTTGGTTCTATTTTTGTTCCTATCTTCTCCTCCCTTCCAGTGGATTGAGTACATTGTACTAATACCACCAACTGGAAGTTCGTCGAAGAGTAGGACATTGATACATTTCCATTTCTTTTGATAGCATTTATTGATCTGAGCATATCCAAGTAGTAAGAACTACTCTATTCCAGTTCCTTAGTGGTAGTGTGGCCTGGTGCCATAGTTAAACAATTCAAAGCATTCTTTGTCCTTGATTCTATGCGTGCTCCTATCTTCTCCTCCCTTCCAGTGGAATGAGTAACTTGTACTAATACCACCAGCTGGAAGTTCGTCGAAGAGTAGGACATAGGTATGTTTTTATTCCCTGCAAAAAAGAAAGCTATGTTAGTGTCCAATTGTGTCATCCTTGCTAGTTTGCTGCTCTTCTGGAAAGTTTTGTGTGTTTTCTGTTGACCAATGTGTTCATTGGTGTGCTGCTGGTCCGTGAACTTCCAGGTTTTGTCATTTATCTGCTGTCTATCCCTTGGATGATCTGCCATTGCCCATTCATTTGGCATGAAACTGGGCAGCCTGGTCCTTATGAGCAGCATGATACTGAGCAGCATGGTCCTCATGTTGGCAGTAGAAGGATTGTGGCTTTTTTCCTCGACAAAGGTCATCTGCATATCCTCAGTCGCCCATGGCTTTTTGGTAGATGAATTGCTCCTTTCCTTATTACTTCTTTGATGACAGTTAAGAGGTTGTGCAGCAAGCCCTTTATGTCTAATTAGCATCGGCATTACATGTTCCTGCAAAGCAATAGAAGTTAGCAAGCTGTTGTTCCTCCTAGAGAGGTGTCTTTCCAGTGACACAAGGCAGTGTTGCCTTCCCAGTATTGTCAGATGCCTCAAAGATGTTTCTGATGATGTGGCCTGGATATAGGAAGATCCAAGTGCTCTAATTGCTCGAGGTATATTGCAAGAAAATCCCTTTAGCTGTAACTGTTGCTTTGATCTGAGTGTTAGCTGCTGCTTTCCTTTTTTGGTGCTAGCTTGTTGCCCAGAGATAAATCTGCTGCCCAGAAACAGTATTGGATGGACATCGGCAGCAGTTTTGTTATTATGAGTGGTCCTGCAATACAGAAAGTTGTTATTTCTAAACAACAGATAGTTATCTGTCATTTCCCTTTCCTGTTCCTTGCTACTTGCCACTGAAACTTGCAAACAACACTGAATGTGTTTCTGGCGATTATGGAAGGCAAGAGTCCAGTATCCTAAGTTGATGAAAGCAGTCAAAGGTGCTGCTTCAGTTGTTGCCAGAAATACTGTACAGTCTTGCTGTTTGATGTTCCTCTGTGATGTTTCAGTGTTGTTTCCATATCCCTGCACAAGTAACAGATTAATTAGAAAGGGTTGCTGTATCATGTTGTGTATCAGTGTCACTTTATGATTTTCACTCTTAGGTAAGGGCATTGTAGCTTGTCTGTATTCAGGATTCTTCTGCCAATTGAGTCAAGTTGATTGAAATGATGGCATTCAATTCTTCCAAAGTTAAGAGCATAGTTGGCAATGTGATCCGCAAGCTTATTGCCTTCCCTGTAAGTGTGTTATCCTCAGTTCTAAGGAGTCTTTGAGGTGAAGAATTTCCTCTATCTGCTCAGCTATACTCCAAGGGGAGTCCCATTTGCAGTTGATTATGTTACTTAGAAGCATGGAATCAGTTTCTAGCCAAATCTTAGTGAAGTTACGAGAGTTAAAGTATCTCAACGCTTCTAAGATTGCTAGTGTTTCTGCATCTATGTTTGTTCCTGGCATGCATTCTGTTCCTAGAGCATATATGAGGTCCCCCTCTTCATTTCTTGCACAGAAACCAATCGAGCTTCTTCCTGGATTTCCTCTTGATGTTCCATCCGTATTGATCTTTACCCATCCTATTGTTGGAGGCACCCAGGTGACCTTTTGGTAATTCAGCTTTGGAGAGTGATTTTCTAGCTTCTGGATAAGATCTTTCCATTTGTGTGGAGCATAGAATCTTGGTTTCCATGTTTGTACCAAATTCTGCAAAGTTGTGGAGATTTGGTATATTACTCTGCCGGTTGTGACTGATTCCCCATGTTTGTGACTATTTCTCCTTTTCCATAATTCCCATATGATGCATGCTGGAAGTGCTTGCATTATTGGTTTCATTCTGTTGACTGTTTGTGCGGTCCAGCATCTTATTATGGCTTGATGGAAGGTTAGTTCCTCAATTGAGATTCCTGCTGCTTGCGTGAAGTATTTCCAGACTCTACTGGCAGTATTTGATGTGTAGAAGAGATGAGTGATGCTTTCTTCCTTTGGTTCGATGCAACACCAGCATTTTGAGGGGAGTTGGTATCCCCTTCTTTTTAGAATATCATCCAGTGGTATTTTGGCTTTCCAGACTCTCCACATGAAGAAAGCAATTTTGAAAGGGAGTCCTTTTACCCAAATCTTCTCATATACCAGTTTTGGATCCTCTCTTTTCCTTAGGTATTCCCATGCTGATTTGACTGTAAAGTGGCCTTGATTCTGAAGCATCCAGAAGAGAATGTCCATCATGTTTGCTACCACAGGTGGCTTGATTGAATTTACAATGTATTCTACCCATTCCTGGGGCAAACGATCTGCAAGCTGTTGAAAGTCCCCGTTTCCATTTTGTATTGCATCATTCACATTTTGAAGTGTTTCATCTATGGGGAAATCTAGTGGTGTTAGGAAATATAGTGCTCCCATTCTGGTCAAATTGTCATACCAGAAGAGTGAGGATCCCATTTTCAGTTGCCAGCCAATTTGATGTTCAATGATATCCCTGCATTCCAGCATCTTCTTCCAGACCTGTGATCCTTTCCTTCATTGGACTGTTACTGCATTTTGTGTTTTGCAGTATTTCTGCGTCATGTAGGCACTCCGTAGGCTAGGTTTTGTTCTGAAGTTCCACCAGAGCTTGCAAAAAAGAGCTTTTGACATGTCGTGTAGGGACCTGAAGCCTGCTCCTCCTTCTTCCTGTGGTAGGCATAAGTTGTCCCAGGATGACCAGTGTCTGCTGGTGCCTCCAGTTGTGCTACTCCAAAAGAATTGGGCAAGTAATTTGTGTATATTGTTGATCACTTGTTTGGGGGGATTTACTGGAATTTCTTACACCTAGACCTATAAAAGGGACCCCAAACCCGTCCTTTCCTCATTTTTCTGATTCCCAGCAAGAGTGAAAAGCCCCAAAGACTTCTCTCAAGCCCTAGCATCAAAGCCACCAAATTCCCCTCTTCCAAACCCTCGGTTGAAGGTTGACGGAAGTAAACAAAGGAATTGAAGAACATAGAGGGACAATAGCTGAATCCCTCCTCCTTTTACAGACCCACATTAAAGGCAAAGACCTAGAAATTGAGAAATAGAAGAAGAAGGTTGAATAATTCACATGCAAGGTAAGTTACTACTCCCTTTCATGTGGTTTTCCCTTCAACATCCATGATAGGTGGTTGCATGTCCGTAAGAACTTATGATAGCATGTCAAAAGCCATGAAATCAAAATAGGTGGGATTAAACGAAATGGGTCATTATTTATATGGGTTGTAAATAGGTTGCATGTGCTGTAAATGCATATTGATGGGGTTTAGGGGATAAAGGGTGAAAAGAATCACCACATGAATTTAAGAGAACCTTGGCTATCAAGCGTAGTGAGTAACCATTAAGCTGTTCTTTAATTGTAGATTAAAGAATTGTAGCAATTTCGTGGCTTGGGAGCTGGTGCGATATATACCAGGTATGTAAGACTACACCGTTATTTCCTTTGCACGATTCCTGTCGAATACAATGTCTCAAAGAGCCCCAAAAGAATACTCTATTCTTAGAAGCTAAGAGTGCTTGTATTGTTTCCCCTCTTATGGAGGTTTTTATATGTTGTTATCTAATTGACATTATGTCACCTTGAAAGTATAATCGATATAGGAGTTAAGCACTATGTCACCATGAGAAAGGTATTCTTAATTATATGAGCAAGAAGGGTAATGAATGTAACAAGTCAAGATCACAAATCCATAAGTAAGATTGCAATGTATGATGTGAATGAATATGTGTGTGCTTGATTGATATGTTATGACCGAGCCTAGAATGGCCGGGTATGAGCCCACAGGGGCATTCGATGATAAAGAGCCCAAGTCATAAGTAAGCTTGCAATGTATTACGTGTATATGTATATATATGTATGATTGAATTTCTTGTGACCGAGCCGGGTACGGCCGGGTAAGGCATGCTATAAGGTAGTGCTGATGAGCCCTTGGGGGCGTATGTGATTTGTGTGGTGACATGTATGTAAAGAGGTAATCCATAGATGATATGAGCATTGTTACTAACGAAGGAATGATTAAATAAGTCCAGCATGCAATAATTGTTTATACATCGAGCCGTTCTATAAGTCGGCCGGGCAGGCACCTAGTGTGCGACTATATATAGAAGTATTTGTGTACTACACCGGGCCGAGCTAGAGTCGGACGGGCAGTTATACACCGGGCCGAGCTAAAGTCGGACGGGCAGTTATACACCGAGCCGCTCTATACGTCGGCCGGGCAGGCACCTATTGTGCATTTATATTAACACCAGGCTGAACTAAGATTCGGATGGGCAGTCACCACTGATCAGTTGCGAAGATAACGATAAGGCCCACAGAGGCATATGTTATGATCACCGAGCCTAATCATGGCCGGGTAGTTGTGACCGAGCCTAATGATGGCCGGGTAGTTATGACCGAGTCCAGACATGGCCGGGTTTGATTATGAGCCTACAGAGGCATGTGTATTTGATTACGATCCCACAGGGGAGTATGAAATTGTTTAAAGTAGCGACTAAGTGATTGTATGTGATTGCACGTGGTAAAGTTCATGTAATCGATTTCGGTAGTAGTAAATGTATATGAAATCGGCAGGCCCACAGAGGCATATGTATAAGATGTGGAAAATGATAATGTACACGAGTATGAATATGATAATGTTAGAAAGGTTACACGAAAATGCATAAGTCTCACCAATATGCTATGGTTAGCCGCCCTTAGAGGCATACAAATGGTACAGGTTATGTATTTCTTATCCTAATGTTTATACTATTGCTCTGACATTACGTTTCCTGTCTTACATACTCAGTACATTATCCGTACTGACGTCCATTCTATGTGGACGCTGCATGTCGTGCTGCAGGTCCTGAAAGACCGACAGAGGGAGCTCATCCACCACAGTAAGCTATTCAGTACGCAGATACTAGCAAGACTCATCCTTCGGGTCTGCTACATTTTGGTATGCACTTGTATAGACATTTTGGGCATGTCGGGGCCCTGTTCCGACGTAGGTTGTATTTTGTATATTTCCATAGAGGCTCAATAGACAAATGTCAGTATGTGTATAGACAAGTGTTGGGCTATGCGCAGTTGGATTGCCTTGTCGGCAGACGCATGTACCATGTTGTATGGTTTTGTATTGTAGCCTAGTTGGCCACGTTGTGTATAAACGTATGCCTATGATATAGTACGGTATCACGAAAGGTTATTGTTATTATTATTACTGTTATTATATTATCACTTGCCATCCACGTGAGCACGACACACCTTATAAGTAATAAGGGAAGTCAGGTGAAGGGTTCGCCGGCACTCTGCAAGTAGGGTCTGGTGCCCATGTCGCGGGCCCGCCGGGCGGGGCGTGACACCGGATCGATATTTTGATGGTCCCGATAGGCCGTATCGTTATTTGGGACTTGCACGTGTTCCCGTAATTGAATTTGGAAGTGCTTAACTTGAATTAACGCAATTTGTTGAAAACTAGCAATTTAAAGGTTTAAAGGATTCATAAGTTTGACTGTAGGTTGGCTTTGTTGCTACCGGGTTCAGATTTCAGTTTCGGAACTTGGTATAAGTTCATTACAGTATTTATGTCTTGTTTGCAAAATTTAGTGCGAAACAGAGTTGATTTGACGTGATTATGACGTCCAGTTGAAAAATGAAAATGCTTAAGTTTTATTGAAAATTTCTTTTTTTTTTGGTGTCCGATTTGTGGTTCTAAGTGTTAGTTTGGTGTTTTGATCGTGCGAGTGAGGTCGTATGATGTTATTACACTTGTGTGCATGTTTGGTTTGGAGCTCGAGGGGCTCGGGTGAGTTTCAGATAGTCTACAGATGATTTTGAACTTAGGAAAAATGCTGGTTTTAGTTTTTGCTGGTGTCTGGTGAATGCTTCTTCTCGATCGCAAAGATACTCCCATGATCGCGAAGAATAGTTTGGGACTGGGGTGGATTTGCTCATCGAGAACGCGAGGATTTGGATGCAAACCCGGAGAAATGGTGGGTCTGCCCTTCGCAAACACCGTCAATCCACCGCGAACGCATAGTGATAGGAGGCAGGGGCTGGGAATGGAACTCTAACTCTACGCGAACGCGAGCCCAGGCTCGCGAACGCGAAGGCGAGGTGGGCAAAGCCTACACGAACACGTAGAGTTTCTCGAGATCGCATAAGCCAACTAGGCAGTGCACTTCGCAAACGTGTCAGGTGTCTCGTCAATGCGTTAAATACCTGACGCCCAGTTATTTAAACTTCCAAAAATCGGGATTTCACCCATTTTTCACAATCGTTTTATTAGAGCTCGGCCTAGAGGTGATTTTGAGGAGAAATTTCATCATCCTTTCATAGGTTAGTGTACTTTGACTTGTTTTCTTCCATTTCCATCAACACCCATTAATTTCTAACATTAATCTATGTTTTTTCATAATAGAAATTTAGGGATTTGGGAAGAATTGAGTTTTTCTTTTTGTTTGTAAAATTGAGATTTAGACCTCAAATTAAGGTCAGATTTTGAAACTAATTACATTATTGGGCTGGGGGGTGAATGGGTAATTGGGTTTTTGGTTCAAATCTCGGATTTTGACCAAGCGGGCCTGGGGTTGACTTTTGTTTACTTTAAAAGTATAAAGATCTTAACTTTATATGTTGTAATTGACTTCCGTAGTCTTATTTGATATTATTGAGTCGATTTTAGTTACATTCAATTGGTTTGGAGGTGAATTTTAGAGAAAAGGTCGTAGTAGAGCTTTGATTTGCTTGCGGAGCGAGGTAAATGTTAGGTCTAACCTTGATTTGAGGGAATAGGAACCCTTGAGCTGTGTGCTATGTGAATTACATGTGTAGCGGGTATATGCAAGGTGACAAGTGTATAGACGTTGTCATTATACTTGTTTTCATGCTTTCCCTCATTTCATTAATTATTTTATTCCATGTCATAACTGTTACATGCTTTAATTACTTCTTGTGCCTTAATTTTCTACTTGTCATTTATTATTCTCGCATTTTAAATTTAAGTTTCTTCCGTGCTCCCATGATTAATTTCTACTTGCTGTAATTGTCTTACTTGTACACTTTAACTGTCATATATTTGGCTTGTATTGGTGCTTAGTATTAATTGTAACATTTCTTGATTTGGTACGAGATTCCGTTATGGTTTTTTCTTCATATTCGTTAATCGTAGAGATTCTTGTGATTTGAGTTGCTGAGTTTATTATATTTATTTATTTTGTGGATCGGATTGCATGCCGCAATGGGTGAAATAAGGGAGGATTGATATTGATATGGTGGGATCGGGTTGCACGCCGCAACGGATTTTATATGTGATTCTGATATGGTTAAATGAGGGAGGAATATGATATTGTTATGATTATATGGTGGAATCGGGTTGCTCGCTGCAATGCGTTTTACATTTGATTCTGATAAGGTGAAATAAGGTAAGAATATGATATTAATTCTGATTATATGGTGGGATTGGGTTGCACGCCGCAACTGATTTTATATGTTATTGTTGATATTGATATGGTGAAATAAGGGAGGCTTGTGTTTGTACGATGGGATCGGATTGTGCGCCATAATGGATTGTGTGTTTTGTATTCATTGTTGTACTGTGTTAGCTTCTGATGCTTTCATACAAGATTCTGAGTACTGGTCTTTCTGGTTTTACCGATTCCGAGGATTGAGATTAATTTCATAACTGCCTTACTTTCTTGTATTCCTTTCTTGTCATTATTATTATATTGCGTACAGGTTATTGTAAGTGACCCACCTTAGCCTTGCCACTACTTCATCGAGGTTAGGCTCGGCACTTACAGAGTACATGGGGTCGGTTGTACTCCTACTACACTCTGCACTTCATGTGCAGATTTTGGAGTCGGTCCTAGTAGCGGTCAGTAGATTGCTCAGATTGATATCCGTAGTGGAGACTTGAGGTACAGCTACTCGCCGTTCGCAGCCCTGAAGTGCCCTTCTACTTTATCCTAGCTGGTTATTTCATTTCAGACAGTTTTACTTACATTTAGACCATTATCTATATTATTCTAGTCGCTCGTGCACTTGTGACATCGGTTCTGGGATTGTATCTAGATATTGCGATTATTTGGTTTTTTCTCACTTTATTTAAGTTCTATTTTAGTTATTACAGTTCAATAGGTATCAGTTAATTTGTTTTGTTAAAAATGGCTAAAAACTATTCAAATGTTGGCTTGCCTGGCAAGTGAAATTTCAAGCACCATCACGGCCCTGAGGGTGGCAATTCTTGGTCGTGACAAGTTGATATTAGAGAACTAGGTTGCCTAGGTCTCACGAGGCAAGAGCAAGCTTAGTAGAGTCTCGAGGATCGGTACCGAGACGTCTGTACTTATCTTCCAGAGGCTATGGAGTTTAGGAAAAATATCACTTGTTTCTTACTGTGTCGTGCGATTTTTGTTCTACCATTGATGATTGAACCCTTTCGTTCTTGTTCCCTCGCAGATGGCGAGAACATGCACCGCATCTACAGCCGGACAGGAGCCGGAGCCCCCTGTGGCAGCTATGACCAGCGAAAAAGGTCGAGACCGAGGTCGCGCCAGAGGCCGAGGCAGAGGCAAAGCCCATCCTAGAGCTCGAGTAGCAGCACCCGCAATGGAGCCTTAGGTAGATTTCGAGGAGGAGGTTCCAGCTCAGACTGTACCCATCGGACCGGCTCAAGTCCCAGAGGGGTTCATAGCCACTCCAGTGCTTCAGGACGCTCTAGTCCATCTGGTTGGCCTTATGGAGAGTGTGGCCCAGACCGGTACATTTTCGATGGCACCAGTATCAGACTGGGGGAGGAGTAGAGACTCCCACTACTCATACCCCGGAGTAGGTGGCTCCCTAGTATCAGACTCCAACAGCCTCACCAGTTGAGGTGGTTCAGTCGGTTATTGCAGCACAGGACGGTGATAGGCCCTCTATGTCTTTTGAGGCTATGTTGAGGTTGGATAAGTTTACCAAGCTCTTTCCTGTCCATTTCACTGGTACATCTTCTGAGGACCACAGGATTTTCTGGACCGTTGCCACGAGGTGTTGCGCAACACGGGTATAGTTGAGACCAATGGGGTCGATGTTGCAGCATTTCAGATGACTGATTCAACCAGGAGGTGGTGAAGAGATTATATGTTGTCTAGACCAGCTGGTTCTCCTGCACTTACCTGGGACCAGTTCTCACATCTATTTCTAGAGAAGTTCATTCCTGTCAATCTGAGAGAGGAGTACCGCAGGCAGTTTGAGCGTCTTCAACAAGGTGGTATGACTATCTCCCAGTACGAGACTCGATTTATGGACCTAGCTCGCCATGCCACTATATTGCTTCCTATTGGGAGGGAGATAGTGAGGAGATTTATTAATGGGCTCACTTACACTTTCAGGCTTCAGATGGCCAAGGAGACCGAGAGAAATATTTCTTTCCAAACGGCCGTTGATATTGCTAGACGGATCGTGTTAGTTCATGCTCAGGAGAGGGGGCCGGTGTCTGATAAGAGGCCTCATTATTCCAATAGTTTCAGTGGCGCCTCACCTGGAGGCAGGGGTACTTTTGGTAGAGGCCATCCTCCCAAGGCATTTAGCGTTTCAGGCATCTCACAGTACTTTAGGGAGTCATGGTTCTTATGTGCCTTACTCTAGGAAGCCAGCCCACAGTGCACCATCAGCTCCTACCAGTGCACCTTCAAATAAGAGTTATCACTATGGTTATTTGGCCCGTTTGGGTCAGCTTCAGCATCAGCAGGATGGGTGTTTTGAGTGTGGTGGCATTGGTCACATCTGAAGATTCTGTTCGAGATTATTGGGCGGCATGCCCCAGTAGAGTTCCCGTGCCATGGTTAAGGCAGCTGTTGCTCCACCGCCGGTTCAGCCAGCTAGAGGCAAGGGTCAAGCAGCCAGAGGTGGAGTTCAGGCCATTAGAGGTGGAGGTCAGGCCGTTAGAGGCGGAGGCCAGCCAGCTAGAGGCCGTCCCAGAGACATAGTTTAGTTTGGTGGTGCCCAGCCCCGATTTTATTCTTTGCCAGCTAATCCTGCGGCTGAGTCATCTGACGCCGTTATCATAAGTATTTTTCCAGCTTTCCATAGAGATGCTTCAGTTCTATTTGAACCGGGATCTACTTATTCCTAAGTGTGATCCAATTTTGCTTCATATATGGTTGTACCTCGTGATTCTTTGAGTGCTCCTGTGTATGTGTCCACGCTTGTGGGAGATTCTATTATTGTAGATCACGTCTATCGCTCGAGTGTTATTACTATTGTGAGTCTTGAGACTAGTGTAGATCTTCCACTTCTTGATATGGTAGACTTTGATGTTATCTTGGGTATGGATTGGCTATCACCTTATCATGCTATATTAGACCATCACGCCAAGACGGTGACCTTAGCCATGCCGGGGTTGCCTCGATTAGAGTGGAGAGGTCCCCTGGCCACTCTACCAGCAGAGTTATTTCTAATGTGAAGGCTCGACGTATGGTCGAGAAGGAATGTCTAGCTTATTTGTCCTATGTTCGTGATTCTAGTGCGTAGGTTCCTTCCATGGATTCAGTACCGGTTGTTCTTGAGTTTCCAGAGGTGTGTCTTGCAGATTTGCTGGGGATGCCACCCGACAGAGATATTGACTTCTGTTTCGATTTGGCTCCGGGCATTCAGTCTATTTCTATTCCACCATACCATATGGCCCCGCCGAAGTTGAAGGAATTGAAGGAGCAGTTGCAAGATTTGCTTGAAAGGGCTTCATTAGACCCAGTTTCTTGCCCTGGGGTGCACCTGTGTTATTCGTGAAGAAGAAAAATGAGTCAATGAGAATGTGTATAGACTATCGGCAATTGAACAAGGTCACTATGAAGAACAAGTATCCGTTGCCGATGACTGATGACTTATTTGATCAGCTTCAGGGTGCCAAGGTGTTTTCGAAGATTGATTTGAGGTTTGGTTACCATCAGCGAAAGATTAGGGCATCCAATGTCCCTAAGACGACTTTTTGGACTCGGTATGAGCATTATGAGTTCCTAGTGATGTCATTTGGGTTGACAAATCCCCAGCAGCATTCATGGATTTGATGAACCGGGTGTTCAAGTTGTATTTGGATTCTTTTGTGATTGTATTAGTTGATGATATCTTGATCTACTCCCGCAGTCGAGACGAGCATGAGCAACATCTTCGGATCGTACTTCAGACTCTGAGAAATAGCTAGTTATATGCGAAGTTTTCAAAGTGTGAGTTTTGGTAAGACTCGGTCACCTTTTTGGGGCATGTAGTATCGGCAGAGGGCATAAAGGTTGATCCTAAGATGATTAAGGTAGTTCAGAACTGGCCTAGACTTACTTCAGCTACAGATATCTGAAGTTTCCAGGGTTTGGCGGGTAATTATCACCGGTTCGTGGAGGGATTTTCATCAGTAGCAGCCCCATTGACTAGATTGACCCAGAAGGGTGCCCCGTTCAGATGGTCGGAAGAGTGTGAGTTGAGCTTTCAAAAGCTCAAGACTGCTTTGACTATGGCGCCAGTGTTGGTATTGCCCACAGGTTCAGGATCCTACACGGTGTATTGTGATGCATCTTGTACCGGGCTCCGTACAGTATTGATGCAGGATGGCAGGGTGATTGCATACGCGTCGCGACAGTTGAAGGTTTATGACTTAGAGATGCAGCCTTTGTTCATGCGCTGAAGATTTGGGGCACTATCTTTACGGCGTGTCGTGCAAGGATCTGAACTTGAGGCAGAGGAGGTGGTTGGAGCTGTTGAAAGACTATGATATCACCATTTTGTATCATCCCGGGAAGGCCAATATGGTGGCCGATGCCTTTAGTAGAAAGGTAGTGAGTATGCCTTGTGTATATCCTAGTTGGTGAGAGACCACTTGCAGCAGATGTTCAGGCTTCGGCCAATTAGTTCACGAGGTTATATGTTTCAGCGCCCAGTCGTGTGCTGGCTTGCACAGTCGCTCGATCTTCCTTGTATGAGCGCATCAGAGAGCGTCAGAATGATGATCCCCAATTGCTTGTCCTTAAGGACATGGTGCGGCACGGTGGTGCCAAGAAGGTTACAGTTGGAGATGATGGGGTTTTGGGGATGTAGGGTCGTATTTGTGTGCCAAGTGTGGACAGGCTTCGTGAGTTTATTCTTGAGGAAGCCCACAGTTTCCAGTATTCTATTCATCCGGGTGCCGCCAAAATGTATCAGGACTTGCGGCAACATTATTAGTGGAAGAGGATAAAAAAGGATATAGTTGCATCTAAATTGCCTGCAAGTAAAGTACGAGCATCAGAGGCCTGGTGGTTTGCTTTAGAGGCTAGAGATTCCTGAGTGGAAGTAGGAGCGTATCACTATGGATTTTGTTGTTGGACTCCCATGGACTCATAAGAAGTTCGACGCGGTATGGGTCATTATGGACAGGTTGACCAAGTTGGCACATTTCATTCCAGTGGCAGTTACCTATTCTTTTGAGTAGTTAGCTGAGATCTACATCCACGAGATCGTCCGTCTTCATGGCAGTGCCCTTCACGAACGCGTCAGGTGTCTCGCAAATGCGATGAACACGTGACGCTCAGTTATTTAAACTTCCAAAAATCGGGATTTCACCCATTTTCACCATCTTTTCATTAGAGCTCGGCCTAGATGTGATTTTGAGGAGAAATTTTATCTTCCTTTCATAGGTTAGTGTACTTTAACTTATTTTCTTAGATTTCCAGCAACACTCATTAATTTCTAACCTTAATCTATGTTCTTTCATGGTAGAAAATTAGGAATTTGGGAAGAATTGGGGTTTTTGTTTGTAAAATTGAGATGTAGACCTCAAATTGAGGCAGAATTTCGAAACTAATTACATAATCGGGCTCGGGAGTGAATGGGTAATTGGATTTTGGTTCGAATCTCGAGTTTTGACTAAGTGGGCCTAGGATTGACTTTTTTTGACTTTTTGGAAAAAGTGTAAAGATCTTAACTTTATGTATTGTAATTGATTTACCTAGCCTTATTTGATGTTATTGAGTCGATTTTGGTTAGATTCAATTAGTATGGAGGCGGATTTTAGAGGAAAGGCACCGATAGAGCTTTGATTTGCTTGCGGAGCGAGGTAAGTGTTGGGTCTAACCTTGATTTGAGGGAATAGGAACCCTTGAGCTATGTGCTATGTGAATTACATGTGTAGCGGCGTATATGCGAGGTGACGGGCGTATATACGCATCAATATATTTGTTTCTCCTGCATTTCATTAATTATTTTATTCTATGTCTTAACTGTTACATGCTTTTATTGCTTCTTATGCCTTAAATTGCTATTTGTCATTTATTATTCTCGTACTTTAAATGTTAGTTTCTTCCGTGCTCCCATGATTAATTGCTACTTACCGTAATTGCCTTACTTGTACACTTTAACTGTCATATATATATATGGCATGTCTTGTTTCTTAGTATTAATTGTAGCATTTCTTGATTTGGTACGAGATTCCCTTATGATTTTGCCTTCATAATCGTTAATCGTAGAGATTCTTGTGATTTGAGTTGCTGATTAATTATATTTATTGATTTTTATTTGTGGATTGGGTTGCATGCCGCATAGGTGAAATAAGGGAGGATTGATATCGATATGGTGGGATCGGATTGCACGCCACAATGGATTTTATATGTGATTCTGATATGGTGAAATAAGGGAGGAATATGATATTGATTCTGATTATATGGTGCAATCAGGTTGCGCGCTGCAATAGATTTTACATGTTATTATTGATATTGATATGGTGAAATCGGGAGGATTGTGTTTATACGTTGAGATCAGGTTGCGCACCGCAACGGATTGTGTGTTTTATATTCATTGTTGTACTGTGTTAGCTTCCGATACTTTTGTACGAGATTCTGAGTACTAGTGTTTCTAGTTTTACCGATTCTGAGGATTGAGTTTAATTTCTTTTTTTTTTTTGGTAAATAAGTCTTTTATTGTCTTTAAATATCAAGATTTACAGAGACGGAGGGGGACATGAACCTTACCTCCCCAAAAAAGTACAAGTACCTTGTTTTAAAGAGGTTCTTCCTTTGATGTACAAAAAATACAAAGTGTGTCCGACCTAGGTTGATAGGATGACTATCTATATTGGCATGATAGGTAGTCATATATACAAAAACATGGTGATATATGTCTAGGTCGACCTTGCTAATTACATGCATTCCTAATCCTAATGTTAGAGTTGTCTTCCTTGATTTGTCACATGATCTTTTGTCGAAAAGTAGATACTGATTGCTG
Source organism: Nicotiana obtusifolia (assembly GCA_002018475.1). Lineage (NCBI taxonomy): Eukaryota > Viridiplantae > Streptophyta > Magnoliopsida > Solanales > Solanaceae > Nicotiana > Nicotiana obtusifolia. The sequence goes on along the minus strand of MCJB01037852.1, from coordinate 4,447 downwards.
AGTGATGTGTGTATCCTTTGATTCCTTTTGATATTCCTTCCTTTTGGTTGCTCTGTGAAGCTGTTCCAGTTTCCTTGGCAGTGGATGGGTGTATGATATGTCCTTGTCTGTTTGAGAAAGCTCTGCCTCTTGTGAATGTTGCTGTGATTTCTGTGATCCTTGCTGATGATTGCTGCCTCTCTGTTCATCCTTGTGCTCTTGTTCTGTGAATTGTGCTGTTGCTCTCCTGCGATGAACAGATGCCTTGTCTTGTAATTTTTCCATTGATAGTTGTCCTGCAGTGGCTGTTTTCTTCCATACTTGCTGGTGATACTGCCTTGTATTCTCCCTTTTGTTGTTTCCCTGCTGACATAGTTCCCACTGGTGCTATGCTGCTTCTGGCTGGTAGTTTTGCATCTGCTGTGGCTCGTGAGAAACTGGTGCATCAATATTTGCTGGGCTATTTTTTGCTTATCAGAATTCCTGCTTGTGTTTGTGTCCCTCTTGCTGCTGAGTTTCTGCTTGCTGCTTTCCTGAGCATTTTTCCTGTTTGTGTTGAGTTCCTTGTTGCTGCTGTGTTGTTTCTTGCTGGCTATTCTGTCCCTGTTGGTTCTTGAATTCTCAGATATGCTGGACTGCTTCATGATGTTCCTTCTGATGGTGATGATGCTGATGGTTTTCTGATATTGTAATGTTTGTGTCCATGAATGTTGATCTGCTTCTTGCTGATTGGTAAGATGACTGTGGTTGCTAGCTTTGCTTCTGCCTGTGTGCTTTGTGGCCATTTTGTGTGTTTTGTGTTGGATTCTGAGTTGGGTGTACTGTGTTTTGCTGTTGTCTTCTCTGTGGATTATTTTGTTTGCATAGGGGTAAGGTGATTGATGCAATTGCATTAGAATGAGCACCTGTGGTGCTAATACCACACAATGCAATTGCGCCAATAACCTTATCCTATGACGATAATTGTTTGTGCTGTTGGAGGGGTCTTTGCTTCTGGTGTGTTTATGCTCTTTATGGATGTTTCTGTTGTTCTTTTTAAAGCTGGTACTGTGTTTCTTTTTTGCTGGCTGCTCGCTAGTGTTCTCTCTTTCTTTCATGTTTTTTGTTGCCTTCAAACCATAGCTATTGTGCTCTTTCATTTGCTGTGTTTCTGCATCTTTGAATGTCTTTTTGTCACCATACTTCTGGAATTGCCTGTTTTTGCTGGATTTGTTGCTTCTCTTATCTATTTGATCCTTCTTGCAGTGCTCTAATTTTGTGGTTCATTGGTAGAAGAGTGTCTTCTGGTCTGCTTCTGATGTCTTCTGATTCTCAGTAGTCAATTGACTACTATGTATGCTATGTGTTGAGGCAGCTGATCTTTGTCTCATGCTTCTCCTTTTGATTTGCAGTTGAATGATGTTTCAATTGTTCCCTCTGATCTGTACAATCTGTTGGTGGGCTGCTTCTGTTGATTGCTGCCATTGGTGCTGTGAGCAGTCTGCTGAATCCACTACTGGTTGCTTGGTGTTCCATCTTTTCCTTTGGTATTTCAAAAGGTCCAGAATGTTGCTAGTGATGTTGATCTGATGAGGTCTATGTTGCTGCCTTTGATGTTTCTTCTGTTCCTGATGTGCTGTGGCTGGTATTTCATTTTGAGGTTGTTGCTGTGATTGAACTGCTGTTCTCCAGTGGCCCTTGCATTCCTCTGTTTTTGCTGTTCCTTGGTAACACTGAGTTTTTTGGTCTGCCTCTGCTGCTATCTGGTTCTCAGAAATCAGTCTACTGTGTTTGCTGTGTGTTGAGGCAGTTGATTCTTGTCTCCCATTTCTCCTACTGCTTTGTTGTTTTGCAATGCTTTGACTGTTGTTTATGCTCTGTTCAGTCTGCTGCTGCTGCTGCCTTGATTTTATTTTCTCCTTCTGTGTTTGTTGCTTTGTTTTGCATTGCATTCCTGAACTCCCAAGGCCCTGCACATGAAGTAAACTAGTTAGAAAGAGCATTATCACTTTATCACTTTCACTCTCAAGTACGGGCATTGCGACTTGTCTGCATTTAGGATTCTCCTGCCAATTGAGTCCAATTGGTTGAAATGATGACATTCAAATCTACCAAAGTTGAGAGCATAGTTGGCAATGTGATCAGCTAGCTTGTTTCCTTCCCTGTGTATATGTGAAACTACCAGTCCAAGAGAATTTTTGAACTGGAGGATTTCATCAATTTGCTCGACTATACACCAGGGGGGGTCCCAATTGCCATTGATGACTTTCCATACCCTGCTGGCAGTATTTGATGTGTAAAAGAGATGTGTTGTGGTCTCTTCCTTTGGTTCCGTGCAACACCAGCCCTTTGAAGGCAATTGGTATCCCCATCTTTTGAGAATATCATCCAGTGGTAATTTGGCTCTCCAGACTCTCCACATAAAGAAAGCAATTTTGAAGGGGAGTCCTTTTACCCAGATCATCTCATATGCCATTTTTGGGTCTTCTCTCTTCCTCAGGTAGTCCCATGCTGATTTGACTGTGAACTGTCCTTTGTTCTGAAGCATCCAGTATGGGATGTCCATTGTGTTTTCTACTCTTGGTGCCTTAACTGTGAGCAAGATATGTTCTACCAGATCTTGGGGTAAGTGAGCTGAGAGTTGTTGAAGGTTCCAATTGCCATTTTGCACTGTTTCATTGACATTTTGCAGTGTTTCGTCAATAGGATGATCTGGTGGTGTTATGTAGTATATCGCTCCAAGCCTAGTCCAGTTGTCGTACCAGAATAATGAGGATCCCATCTTTATGTGCCAAGCGATTTGATGTTCTATAATCTCTCTGCATTCAATCATTTTTTTCCATACCTGTGACCCTTTCCTCCATTGGACTGTTACTGCATTATGGTGTTTGCAGTATTTTTGTGTCATGTAAGCACTCCATAAACTGGGCTTAGTTCTAAAATTCCACCATAATTTGCAGAAAAGGGCCTTTGACATGTCGTGCAGTGATTTAAATCCTGCTCCCCCTTCCTCCAGTGGTAGACATAAATTGTCCCATGATGACCAGTGTCTGCTGGTGCCTCCTACTGTGCTGCTCCAGAAAAATTGGGCAAACAATTTATGAATGTTGTTGATTACTTGTTTGGGAGGGTTCACTGCTGATAGGAGGTGTATTGGCATGCTTTGCAGGACATGTTTGATCAGTATGGATCTTCCTCCTATGGAGAGTAGTTTCCCTTTCCAGGATTGCAGTCTATCTTGAATCTTGCTCACAATGTCCTGATAGTAGATGATCTTCTTCCTTGAGTAGAAGATAGGACAGCCCAAATATGTGAAAGGGAAGTTCTGCCTTTCAATTCCTGTGATTCTTTCTGTCCTTTGAACAACCCCTATTGCTGCTGAATGATGCATATATATGTCCGACTTGCTCTTGTTTGTTAATTGTCCCGAAGCTGCTTCATATGCATTCAGTGTTTCCATTATCATTTGGAGTGAATTAGAATCTGTTGAGGAGAAGATGATCATGTCGTCGGCATATGCTAGGTGGTTAATACTAGGGCTTCTCCTTGGCAATCCAAAGCCTTTGAAGCTGGTGCTTTGTTGCAGTGTATTTAGACCTCTTGATAATGCTTCTGCAGCAATGATGAAAAGAGTAGGAGACAGGGGGTCCCCTTGTTTGACGCCTCTTGTTGATTTGAAAAAACCACATGGTTGGCCGTTGACGAGAATTGAATACCAGTTGTTGCCTAGTATGTCCATGATCATACCTATGAAGGTTTCGTCAAAGCCCATTTTCCTGAGGATTTTTGCTATGTAAAGCCAAGATATTTTGTCAAAAGCCTTTGTCATGTCTAGCTTGATGACCACATTTGGTCCTGCCTTTATTCTTTTCCCAATCTCGGTGATGATTTCTTGTGCCAGGATAACATTTTCCACTATTGTTCTGCCTCGCACAAAACCAGCCTGCTCTTGTGAAATTAGAGAAGGAAGGATAGGCAGCAACCTTTCATGAATGATTCTTGAGAAAACCTTGTTGATGAAGTTGCTCAAACTTATTGGCCTCAGGTCCGAGAAGGTTTCTACTTCCTTTTTCTTTGGGATGAGTATCAGATTTGTCTGCGTTATGCTCTTGGGGAGTGACCTGCCTGAGAAAAAAGCTGTGATCATATTTTGGATGTCATCCCCTATTGTTTCCCAGCATGACTGATAAAAGGCCCCTGTGAAACCATCAGGCCCCCCTGCACTGTCCTTGTTTAGGCTAAAGATTGCTGCTTTTATTTCCTCTGTTGTTGGAATTCTGTTGAGGTCTTCATTCTGCTGAGGAGTTATTATCTGCTGAATATTTTCAAGGATGCTGAAGTCCGTGGGCGTGCTTTGTTCTGTGAATTGGTTCTTGTAGAAAGAGATGGCTTCTTCCATTATTTGCTCCTGTTCTTCTAGCCAGATACCCGAACTGTTTTTGATTCTTTTGAGCTGTAACCTTCTCCTTCTTCCATTTACTTTAGTGTG
>MCJB01037841.1:0-60193 GCA_002018475.1 Nicotiana obtusifolia | reverse complement strand
CGTACCGCTTTTAAGACGCCGATTGGCACATCACCATATCGGTTAGTCTTCGAAAAAGCATGTCATTGAGCAGCTGGACTTGCAAGATGATAATGTACCACCTACTGACTCAATGCAGATGCATCTTAGCATCGTCGTGCCGCGACATTAAATCAAGCGCTTCATGGGAGGCAACCCATGTGTGGTATTCATTATTGTTATTTTTGTTTAAATTATGTTTCTTTTTCTCTTTTTCTTTACTTAGTTATTTACGTGTGTTCTTAGTTTGGGTTGAAGGATTATTTCAGATACAGGAGTTGTGAAGTGAACACAAAGTGGAGCAAAGTAATTACAAGTGCAAAACTGTCGCAGAGAAGAATGCTAAACAAATGCGATCGCATTTCATATATGCGAAATGCATTTGCGTCGCAAAGTGAGACAGTGAGTTGAGCAAAAATGGAAGCAACAAAATCGGGGAAGCTCACCAAATCTGCGATCGCATTTGCACTCTGCAATTCGCATTTCCACCGCAAACAGCAACAGAAAAAATAGCCCACGTCCCAGTTGAAAATGCGAAACGGGGTTAGTCATTCTGCGGTTCGCATTTCAGCTATGCGAACCGCATTTCCTTCGCATACAGGTCCAGAGACTTTTGCTCATATTGTGCCCAAAAATGTGATGCCTCGTAAATAAATGCGGTTCGCATTTCATTATGCGGTACACATTTTTGTTGCTAACCCATCAGGTACGTGTTCCCTTCAATGACTCAAACTTGCTATTTCACCCTTTAACCTAACCAAATAAAAAAAAAGGAAAATAAAAATAAAAACCTAATTTCATCACTATCAAACAAAAGTTCCGCCGAAGTTCAGAGCAAAAGATTCCGGCTTTCTCTCATCGGAATATACCAACTCCGGCAAAGTAGTTCACCTACTTTTCATCTAATCATCTACATACAGGTATGCAAACTTCCTCTGAGATGTCAAGTTATGTTTTTTTTAAACCCTAGTTTTGTTGACTTCATGTTAAAGGTCAAATCTCTTTGTAAAGGTAACAAAGTTGTAGGTTCAGTTTATCAATGGGTTGCTTATTATTGGGGATGTCATGCATTTTGCGATCCACATATTCAAAATGTGGAATGCATCTACGTCGCAGATAGCAAACCCTAGCTTATGAAGAAGATGACTTCCACGACGAATCTGCGATCGCAGATTGGGTCTGCTAATCGCAGACCCATCGCATACACACCCAGTACTTTAGGCAAAACAAGAGAGGGTTATTTGGCGAGTCTGTGATCGCATTCTTAATCTGTGAACTGCAGACTCATCGCATACCCACACAGAACCTTTCTTGCAAAAAGGAATGACAAATGCGATGATTCTGCGATCGCAGATCTTATTCTGCGACCGCAGAACACAACACATTTTTTTTTATATCATGGCTTACATTTCTTGTTTGGTTGTTTATCACACATTGATACTGCCACTCACATATACTATGTATGCAGATATGGCCAAGAAGAACGCAAGAGGAAAAAGGCCTTTGACCACTCAACTAGCTGAACAAGCCAAGAGGGCTAAGAGAGATACAGTCAGACAGAGTACCTCCCAGTCTGAAGAGGAGGACTGTCTCCCGGAAGTAGACTTAGAAGCAGAAGCGCGAAGGAAAAAGGGTGATGACCTTCAGCTTCGGTTTGAAGTTGAAGGTTCTAGAACTCTATTACGAGAGGCACTTTCAAAGAGGAAAATTTTGCCGGAAAAGAAGCTGAGCGTGAACGGACTCCCAGAACACTATCCACATATCCTGGAGATCATTAAAAGAAGAAACTGGGAGTACTTCACCACTGACCAAAAGGAATACAATGAAACAATGGTCCGGGAGTTTTATGCGTCGTATGGGGCATCAAGAACTCCCTACCACAGGCGCAACAGATTATTCACCGGCATTGTCCAGGTGAGGGGGAAGGCTGTCTTCTGCGATAGCAACCACATCAACGAGCTATTCTTCCCTAACTAGGAAGCGGACACAGCGGAATATGATGCACGGTTCTCCAACAGGGAGCACGAGAGAGGGTGGATAGCATCCACAATTGCTAAAGGGGTCCCAGCATGGATAAACCCTGGGGGAAAAATTTATAAGGAAGATCTCACAAAGGAAGCCAAATATTGGCTCAGTTTCATCACTTCCCACATCGTACCCTCAAGGAACGAAACGGATATTAGCATTGAGAAGGCCCTTCTCATTGCTTGCATTATGAAGGGGGTCGCAATAGATGTGGGAAGCCTAATATTCCAGGAGATCGGGATAAGGGCAATTCAACAGGCTACATCACTTCCTTTCCCAAGTCTGATAACCACATTGTGCCAAGAGGTGGATGTCCCTTCCCATTCCTGCCTCACCAAGACAGACTGGGAAAATCTACGAGGAATATTGATATCACTCGTATTAGTGATACACCGGCCCCTAAGGCCACAACAATAGAAGAAATTGATGCTCAGAACCTCTTAGCTCCCCAAGACCCTGCATCTTCATCTGGTGCAGCAGCACCAGCATCTTCAGCTCCTACAAGCCCACCAGCAGCCCACATGCCGGCACTTTCAAGAATGGGTCTAATTGTGCAACACACCAATTCCAAATTAGACCAACTCGTGAAATCACTACCTAACCTGATCAAACAAGCTTTGACTCCACTGTTGCAACAACAAAATGAATTTGGAGAGAGGTTGTCAAAGCTTGAATCAAGGGTTAACGGTATACCCCAGTTAGAGTAGGATGTAAAGAAACTGAAGACCGACCTTCAGAAAATGCAAAATTTGGAGTTTGATATCTCTTCGATCATTCCAACTGAGGGTAAACCGAGTGCTGGCCAGACAAATTTGGGCCTTGATTTTTTGACACTGATGACGGACATATCTCCTCCTCCAACTACAAAAGGGTCTCAGCCTTCTGCTGCTCCAGTTCACATTGCCTCCACTGATGAAGAGAAATCAGAAGCAGCGTCATCCAATTATGACTTGGAAGATTCCGAGGAGGACAGTGAAGAACTTGAGGAGAGTGCAATTTCAGTTGCAAAGGATAAAGGTAAAGGAATTGAACTCCCAACAGCAGAAGAGAACAGGAGCAGGCAGATATTGAAGCTGCCCTTGAGCGCTCGTTGATTGACAAGGCCGCAAGGAGATTTCCTTCGGCAGATGATGGCAGTAGCAGCTCAGCAGCTCCCCCACCAGTGTCAGACCGCACTCCTTCTTCTCCACCAGCACGGGCAGCACAATAGGCTACTCTCCTCGCGCAACTGCGCAACCAGGGAGCCCCTTTGTCCTTCACTTTGTATTTTTATTGCATTGGGGACAATGCATGTTCTCAAGTTGGGGGTGGTAGCCTTGTTTTTCGTTCAGTCTGTATATATTAACTGAATTGTGAACTTGTGAGATTCGATATATTGATAGTGATGATTTTTGGGATGTGTATATATGTTGTTGTAAATGTTAAAATTAAATAGTTAGTAATTAATTAGTTAGCAATAAAGTTGCAATAAAAATCCCCTTGTTTTTTCTTCTGTCGGGTTCTTTTTCAAGGGCGTAATAGTAGAACCAGGCTGTTAAATATAAAGTATATTGACCAGGATGGTATGTAGATGAACAAACAAGTATGAAACCATAAGTGAAGAATAGAACCCTGGAACCAAATCAATCTAGTGAAGTTGAGGCTCGCTCAGTAACTCTAGGGCTACTTAGAATTGTGATTTTAGACACAAGGAAAGCCCCGAGTCACTAAGTGCGCACTCCAAAGTTGTGAACTATATTAGCCAAACAGTGATGTGCCAGTGGGTGTGAGCGTTGTTGTATAAGTCTTGTGTTCATTGCTGCTATTTAGAACTTGCCCGGTTGGTTCTTTGTTGCCTATAATATGTATGCTGAGTTAGAGAAGTGATCTTAGGCTTTCTTTGAACAGTAATAAAACCTTTCTAGCCTCTTTTTCAGCCGACCTGTGCATTATAATTATCACTAGTATCCCATTTTGAGCCTTATAGCCTTTTTGTTGGCCTCCGCATTATAACTTGAATCCATTCATTAAAATGACTCCTTTTCAACCCATTCCTCCTTGAGCATTGAGAGTGTTGATAAAAGATTAAGTAGGGGGTGGGATATCAATAATGAAAAGGGGTAAAATCATGAGACTCCATTCCTCAAAAGCTCTTGTAAATCTTTGAAGCTTCGAAAAAAAAAAGAAAAAAAAAGAAGGAAGTTTATGAATAAATAGATATCACAAGTGTGAAATCAAAAGAAAGAAAGAAATAGTCAATGCAAGTGGTATACAGAAGCTTGGGAATGAAATAAAGGGGTATGTGGGTAGGGTTTAATGTGAAAGTGTAAATCCAATGAAGGCAAAGGAACAAAAAGTTGGAAGGAAAAAGAGAGTAATGAGTGTTCAAGGATGAAGTAGCCACTATTGTCTAAATTCATATCCTACCCTTCCTGAAACCAACATTACAATCCTACAAAGTCCTTATGTGATCTTTAACTAAAGCATTCGCATGAATAGGTGAAGAATTAAAATAAGGGCAAGCCTATGGTGTAGCAGGTGATGACACTTGAACTTCTATTCAGAGAGAGAGTGATGTTAGTATTTCTGTCCCTTGATTTATTCCATGACAAATACTGTGCGAACGGGACTTTCTTTTTGGTGAGGGAACATACACTGCTAGGTTAATAGCTAGTTGAGCTTAGAGTCAAAGCATAAGTTGATTCAGCTGGAAGTAGCATTTAGTTACTCTGTGGAGGCTCAAAAGCTCACTAATTGATTGGTTGTCCTTTGAAGCATGTTTATGATTCGAAGTGGGTACAATAAAAGATGATTATACTTACGATGTGATTCACAAACAATATCCTTGGTCAATGTTACGTTATATTTGATAGGTAGAACATTAGTTAGGTTAGATTTGTGTTAATTGCTTGAGGACAAGCAAAGGCTTAAGTTGGGGGTGTTGATGTGCCGGGGAATTTTGGCACATATTGATACTATTTGATTAGAAATTGCTTGTTCCACTTGATAATTATCACGTTATTTACTTAGTTTTCGTTTAGTTTCAGTACATGGATGAGAGAAACTCAAAAGCGAGAAAAGAAGGCCAAAAGTTGTGCAAAGGCAAGAAAAGAGGCCAAAAATACAACAGGAGTAACTCTGCGACCGCAAAGTGGATCTGCGAGTCGCAGACTTGGAATGTTGATCGCAGAGTTGGGCAGAAACTCAAGCCGAAGTTAACAGAACAAATCTGTCGACAATGCGATCGCAGAATGAAAATGTGCATCGCATTATTGGCGCAGATACAGACAAAGTTTAGGTGAATAATCGAAGGGAATAGCGATCGCATTCTGCGATCGCAGAACCAATCTGCGGTTCGCATTCAGAAATGCGATAGGAAGGAAAAGGACTGGGGCAGTCTGCGATACAAGATACATATTCTGCGGACCGCATTCCTGATATGCGACAGGAATGCGATCGCAGAAGACAAAGTCAGCCCAGCAGTTATTTAAGTTCGCCTCGGTTTTTGGGCCTCTATAAATAGCCTTTCTAGGGCTATGTGTAGGAGGTCGTCAGATTTTAAAGTGAAAACATAGTGCTTTTGGTGAATTTCAACTTGGGAGAGATTTTTGGGTGATCAAAACTTGGAAATCCTTATTTTTGTAAGATGAATTCAATTTGAGTTATTTGTTCTTTAGTTCTAAATATGTGTAGCTAAATTTCAATACTAAGGTTGTGAACCCTAGATGGGTAGAATGTTATTGAGTAATTGACTTTGATTCCAATTTCGAAAGAAGCTTGATGTTTATTTATTTCTCGTTCTTAATTGAATCGTTAGTGGTTGCAAACATTAACGGGTGCCAATTTACACTATTGAACCTTGGAAATGGGAGATAGGGTTTGGTAGAAATAAGTAACGACGATTCAAGGCTTTAACCCTTGTCTAATAAAATCACTTAGGAGTAAGAAGATTTTAAGTTGGCAAATAATTGGGTATTCGTAATTTCGACTTTAATGTATTCGGGAGAATCATAAAAGGATACGTTGTCTAGATATTGGAAAATATTGGATAGCACACTATTAAGACCCAATTGCATATCAAGAGTGGAAATTAATATCAATATCAATACATTCTACTACATTAGGGGGAGCACAACCTTAGTATCTCGACTTCATAAATTTATTCAATTATTCTTGTTAATCTGCAATTATTAGTTTGATATTTTTTCCTACTCAACATCAATTTATCTTATTTTGTTACTTGATCGAATTAAGGCTAAAGTGAAATATTACATTAATCAGATACTCGTTTCACGCCTATTCCCTGTGGGATTCGACCCCAACCTAGTTGGGTTATTATATTTGACATCGATCGCTTACACTATTATTAAGGTGTAATTTGAGCGGATCAATATACCCCTTGTCTTGGCAAACTAATTGAGAACTACTCAGTTTGTTATTGACACGTGCATGGATTGGTAACACCACTTAACAGTCATGGTCAGCTATTGTAACATAGGGGTTATCAAGGATATCAGAAACAGAGTTGAACTCTCAATATGACTACAAATTCACATATTCAAACATGGGATTCCTAAGGTATCAACAATGTCATGCTTCTAACAGTATTAGCAAGTCATCATGTTAAGACAATATCAAAAAATTGACTTCATAAGGTTGAATAATTGAGTTCAATTTCAGATTAACAATAAGGAGAAGAACAGAGCATAATTCAAGACAAAACATGGTGTTACAGGGTTAAGCAACGAGGCTAGTCACATTCAGTCAACTGAATATGAAGATCTTAACTAATCATGGGACAAACAAACTTAGTTATGCCTAGGCAAATGAAAGTAGCATAACCTTAATAGAATGTGTAAAAAAGGCTGATGGAAAGAAGACAGCTTAACTCATACAAGCTAGTTTCCCACAAATGCATCTAGCAGTTAGGCGTGACCATGAGAAAGTCATGGTGATAGTCTAGAAACTACCCTCAGGGCTAGTAGTTGCAAAGAGAGAAGAGGAGAGCATCTAAACACTTAAGTTCTTTCAGCTTAGTTAAGTTATATGGACTTACTGAACTTTCAGGTTTATCTCAGTTAGGATTACCAAATAATGAACTCAACCATAAGATAAGTAAGAGGCAAGGGACAATATGAAGATCACAACATAATCGTCAACGAAGGGAAAAACATGAAGTTGAGAAAAGCATGATTGGTTTAACAATACTAATAACTAAACAAAGTTAAAGGCTGTGGAAGTAACTCAGAAAAACAGCTGGACAAACACAGGTGAAGAAGACAACACCTAGACACATTAAGTTCAAGCTTAGTGTTAAAAGACAAGGGATACAAGTTTAAACGCTTTCAGGTTTCATTGTAGTTATAATTATCAGATAGCAAACTCAACCTCCAAGGTCACAAAAAATTATAGAGGTGCAACAAGAATGAGATGAGCTTACTACAACTCAATGAGAATTATGATGTTCATATTTAACATAAACACATAAGAACTTAGGCATGGAGACTGTTGGAAAGCTTAAAACGGAGATCAACATGTATCAATTATGGCTTAATCGATTATCACTTAAAGAACATAATAGAACAGACTAATCACAAGCAATCCTTAAAACTAATAGAGCATAAGTATTAATATGTCAAACACATGTAGGATAATTGCAATCCTAGAACCTATCTTCCAATGCTTATATCATTCAAAAGAGAAAAGTAAGAGAGGTGCTGACCTTTTTGAGGGAAGCAGACCAAACGAACTCTATTTGTTGCTCCATGTCCTAGAACCCTCAAGTTTAAACTAGCAATAGAACTCAGCATAAAAGAGAAAAAACAGTAAGAAAACCTAGACTCGAAACCCTAAATTTCTCCGTGTCTTTTGTGTAGTGTGTGTTCATATTTGTGTGTTAGGTGAGAGCACCAAAGACCCCTTTTTATTGTGCCATTTAAGGCCTAATGGTTTCTGATTTCAACTAAGATACTGGAGAATGATGATTACCAAATGATGTGAGCATAATTTGAGTGAAATTGAAAGAGAACAGAATGAAAATCAGTAAAGCGTTTTACCTTAGGGGAGAGAAGTCGACCGTTGAAAGCAAGGACCACTGGATAAAGCTTTAATGTCCAGAGGTCATTGCGTTTGACCACATTGACCTCAAATAACCATGAAGAAGCTCAGAGAAATTCTCATGCATGCCGTAGATTTACCAAAATAGAGGGATTTCCGTTGACCCTTGCACGATTTGGTATAGAGTTTTTGGATTTGGGCTTTTAAACATATATCAACGAAAAATGAAAGGAAACAACGTTCATCATAACCCAGAAACAAGTTGATTTGAAAGACTAAGACGGAATGATGTTTCGAGTTTGAGAGGTTGAACTCTAGTGTTACAGATTCAGTGAATAAAGAGGAAATGCAGTGGGATTCTAGCTAGGCAAGCAAGAAGTGAGATTTTACAGTTGATTTGTTGACCTTGCACGGATTTGTGCAAGATTTTTGTGATTGATGGAGGCTGAGAGACGAGAGAAATATGAGAGAAAAGGGAAAGGAGGCGGTTGGGAATATAGTGAAATGATTAGTGTCTAGAAGGAGTTTTGTTCGCCTCTAGGTTAAAGTTGGGAGATCTGACATGGGCCATTGGATCAATAGATCAACAACCCTGATAAATTATAGGTTAAAAAAATTTTGGGGCGAACTTTCGATGTCCTTTGGATCACTGTAATCCAACAGTTAGGATTAAACGCACTAGAGTGTTTAATAATTAAAAAGAAATTGGAGTGAAAATAGTGGGCCATTGATCTAAAATGAACGGCCTAGATGTCTTTGTGTTTGTTCTATGAGTGAGAGAGGCGAATGATGTGGCGCTCTCTCATTGACTAAGAGAGGGTGACACGGATCACCAAGGTGGTAAATGAGAGGGGTGTTTGGACTGGGTCATTTCGGATTGGGCTGTGTATTGGGCTAAAATAATTTAAGAAATGGCCATCTTGTGTTTAATTAAGGAATTGCAATTTTAGCCTTTTTGACTTTTACTCTTTTGAGAGTAATTTAAATAAACTTAATTATTTTCAATAAAAATGTAGTAGAAATGATAATTTTTAAATACTACTAATTATTTTAATTAATTGATTATTTGTAAAAATACTTCACTAGGACATTAATTTTGAATTATTGAAATAGTAGACTAATGAACTAAAAATTTACAAAATAATTTATTAAGTTAATCATAAAACATTCGTTTAGAAATTTAATAATCCTAAAATAACCGATACATTTTTAATTACATAATATTAATACTGAATGATTAACTTTGAAATTAAAAGTGAATTAATTTGTGAAAATAGGTATTTATTGATAAAAGATATTTTCAAAGCATTCATTGTAAATTATTAAGTAAACATAAATTAATTCTAAAAGAGAGGGTCAAAATTTCCATCAAAGGGAAAAGATAGTGCAACACGTGCTTTCAGACCTAATTCTCAGATTCAACCTCGACCGAATACCTGCATGGGTTAGTTCAAAGCATAATAAACATTGAGGAAAATTGTGTTCACCTTTTCAGTAGAATCGCTTTAAGCGTGCCACATTTAAGTTGTTTGGTAGCTGCACACCGTTCCCTAACTCGAGCTTATATGTGCTTTTTCCGGTTATACCGGTACCACCATCCCAGTTCGGACCTAGTTTACCGTTGTTTGGGTTCTTGGTATGTAGTGTGACTTTCCTTAATACCATGTCTCCGACTTTGAAGTGTCGAAGGTAGTCATTTTGTTGTAATATCTCCCCATTCGCTCTTTTTGGGCCACTAACAGGACTAGGGCGGCTTCTCGCCATTCGTCCGATAAATCTAAGCTTATGTCCACGGCCTCATCATTCGACGTCTCAGTAGCATGGTTTAACCTTAGGTTTGGTTCTCCTACATGAACCCGGATTAGAGCATCCTCGCCGTAGACTAAAGAGAATGGAGTTACACCGATGCTTGACTTCGAAGTCGTTCGGTATGCCCACAAGACCTCGGGTAAAATTTCTTTCCACTTTCCCTTTGAATCGGTCGATCTCTTCATCAAGTTTTGGATTATAGTTTTGTTTGTTGATCCTGCTTGATCGTTCCCACTATGTTTGTAGGTGTTGACAAGATTTTTTTAATTTTGTTGTCTTCAAGAAACTTACTTACTTCGCCGCCGGCGAACTATTTCCTGTTGTCGCAACCGATGTCGGCCGGTATCCCGTATCGGCATATTATATGATCCCAGATTAACTCGATGACCTCTTTTTCCAGAACCTTCTCGAACGCATGTACTTTGACCCTCTTGAAGAAATAATCAGTCATGAGCAACATGTATTGGGCTTTGCCGGGTGCCCATGGCAAGGGAACGATGATGTCCGTCCCCTATTTCATAAACGGACATGGTGATATGAACAGGTGAAGCATTTCACCCAGTTGATAAATCATTGGGGCGTGCATCTAGCATTCATTACATTTTGGAACAAAGTCTTTCGCATCCTTCTCCATCACGTTCCCGTAATAACCAGCTGTGATAAATTTTCGTACCAAGGATTCTGCTCCTGAATGATTTCCACAATTACCTTCGTGCGTTTCCCTCGTTGTGCAGTTGGTCTCCCCTGGACACAAACACCTAGCTAGTGGCCCGAAAAACAATCTGCTATATATTTTTCTCTCGACCAAGCCGAACCTGGCAGCTTTAGTATACAGGGCCCTCGATTCCTTATGATCCGACGACAATTTCCCTTTTTGAAGGTAGTCTACGTATTTGTTTCTCCAGACCCAAGTCAAGTTTGTTGAGTGCACTTCGGCGTGACCTTCTTCTATCACCGATTTCATCAGTTGTACTACTGCTCCGGAATCAAATTCGTTGAAGTCGACTGATGACCCTAAATAAGCTAATGCATCGGCCTCATTATTTTGATCTTGAGGTACGTATTGTAGAGTCCATTCCTTGAATTGGTGTAAGGTCACTTGCAACTTATCCAAGTATATCTGCATCCATTCCTCTTTTACTTCAAATGTCCCATTGACTTGGTTGACGACGAGGAGGGAGTCACATTTAGCCTTGATCACCTTGGCCCCCAAGCTCTTAGCCAGTTTTACACCTGCAATCGTAGCCTCATATTCGGCTTCATTGTTAGTCAATTTTACAGTTCTAATAGACCGTCTTATTTAGTTACTCGTAGGTAGTTTTAATACGATGCCCAGCCCGGACCCCTCTGCGTTGGAAGTACCATCCGTGAATAGTGTCCAGATCCCCGAGCTAGTCCCTGATGTGAGCAGCAATTCCTTCTCCTTAGGGATCAAGGCGAGTGTAAACTCGGCCACGAAATCCGCCAAAATCTGAGATTTTATGGCAATCCGGGGTTTGTACTCGATATCATACTCGCTAATCTCTATGGCCCATTTGGCCAGCAGCCCGAGTGCTAAAGTTTGTACATAACATTCCTCAGTGGGTAAGAGATCACGACACACATGGGGTGACGCTGAAAAATATGGTTTTAATTTCCTATATCCGCTCAATAAGGCGAGGGCTAATTTTTCTAAGTGTGGATACCTTGTATCAGTATCGCCTAGGGTTCTACTAATATAATAAATATAAAATTACGTGCCTTCTTCTTCCCGGATCAAGACGCCACTTACTGCTACCTCAGAAACTGCCTAGAGATAAAGTTGTTTGTTCGCCTTCGGAGTGTGCAACAAGGGTGAAATCGATAGGTACCATTTGATTTCTTCAAAAGCTCATTGGCAATCCAGGGTCCAAGAGTAGTCAATCTTCTTTTTTAGTAATGAGAAAAATCGGTGGCTGTTGGCTGGCGACCTCGAAATAAACCGGCCGAATGCAGCTATTAGCCCGATCAGTCTTTGTACTGCCTTTATGTTGTCAACTACAATGATATCTTCTATGGAATTTATCTTGTCTAGGTTCATCCTTATTCCCCAGTTGGATACCATGAACCCGAGGAACTTGCCCGAGCTGACTCCGAAAGCACACTTCTCTAGGGTCAGCTACATGTTTTATTTCCTCAACTAACATATTATCAATATAAACCTTCATTGATCTCCCCATTTTTTCTTCAAACATCCGATTAACTAGGCTTTGATACGTGGCACCTGCATTTTTTAGCCCAAACAGCATTATGCTATAATAGTAAGTGCCAGATTTATTTATGAAAGATGTCTTTTCTTGGTTGCCAGGGTCGATATGAATTTGATTGTACCCGGATTAGGCATCGAGAAAACTCAGTATCTTGTGTCTGGCAGTCATATTGATCATTCGATCGATGTTAGGAAAAGGCAATGAGTCCTTCGGACATTCCTTGTTTAGGTCCTTATAATCTACACACATTATAAGTTTTTTTCCTTTTTTAGGTATGACTACTATCTTAGCTAACATATCTGAGAATTTAACTTCTCGGAAGGAACCTATTTGCAATAGTTTAGACACCTCGTCTTCGATGAATGTGTTCTTGATTTCGAACTGCGACCTCCTTTTTTGTTGATCGGGTGGAACTTTGGATCCAGCCTCAATGAGTGACTTGTTACCTCCGGTGGGATCCCTATCATGTGTAAGGGGGACCAGGCAAAACAATTGGTATTTGCTTTAAGGAAATCAATAAGTTTTTCCTGAGCTCGGGAGTTAACCCCGTGCGCAGGTATACCTTTCAATACGGTAGGTGCTCGATCAATATAACTTGCTCCAATTCCTCGATTGTCGATTTGATGGCATCAGTGTCATCGGATGCTATGAAAGACCTCGGGACACCGTAATCATCCCCCTCCTTTGTCGTGTGCTCAACATGTCCTTCCGGCCCGGTCTAGGTTAGGATCATTGATTGCTATTTGGTTTCTTTTTCTTCGACCAGTCCCCTATTTTTTTATGCAGAGACCGTGGGCACTGATATCACTTCATCGACAGCAAACATCTCCTTTGAGGCCGGCTGTTCCTCGTAGACTGTTTTGATTCCTCTCAAAGTGGGAAATTTCATTATTTGATATAAAGTTGATGGCACTACCCTCATGTTGTGAACCCATGGCCTTCCAAACAAGGTGTTATACCTCACATCCCCATCGATCACATCAATTTTTTTTTCTGAGGTGGTCCCGATTACTAGTAGGGTTATTTTACCCTTCGTCGTCTCGCACACTATGTTGAACCCGTTCAACACTCGGACTGCCGGTACAATCTGGTCAAATAATCCTAATTGTTCTACGATCCTCCATCGGATGATGTTGGCCGAGCTACCTAGATAAATTGGCATGCGTTTAACTTGAGATTTATTGATAAGTACAGAGATTACCAGTGCATCGTTGTAAGGCTAGATGATGCCCTCGACATCCTCGTCGCTGAACGAGTTGGCCCCCTACGAGACATAATCCTCGGTGCGATTTTCCCTTGTGATAGAAATTTTGGTGCGTTTTATCATTGGCCCTTTGGGGACACCCACTCCTTAATGAAAATGTTGATCACTTGTTGGAGCTCCTCTTGTTTAATCTGTTTGTTGGCGTCCCTATTCTTGAAATGATTTTTTGCCCATTCACTGAAGAAATCCCAAAGATTTCCGTTGTTGAATGGTTGAGCCACTTCTTCCCTTTGTTGTCGACAATCTTCGGTCCTGTGACCGTGAGTACCATGGTACTTACACACAAAGTTGTGGTCCCTCTGTGCAGGATCGGACATAAGTGACCTAGGCCATTTGGTCTCTTTGATGCGACCAACAACCAACATTATACTCGCAGCATCCACAATGAAATTATACTCTGATAATCTCGGTGCTTCCTTACCCCCGAGTGATCTATCAGAATCGCTCTTACTTATCAGACCTCGATTGCTAGGTCCTTCATCAGTTCTTCTGTCGTTCCTGGTGGGCTGGCAACCGGATCTGTTTCACTTTCTGTCCTAGCTGTATGGCTAGTACTGATCTCAGGACGGCCTTGGCTCCTGGTCCATAATCCTTTTAGACCTGTCGTTCACCCTGTTGGGGTATACAGACCAGAAGGGGCTCCCAGCCGATCGTCCTTGACTCTGATCTTTGACTGATACCTAAAATGGATGTCGACCCAAGTAACCGCCGGGTACCTAACCTAGTTTTTCTTCTTTGGTTGAGAAGCAACGGAACTCCGGGGATTGATCTCTTGAGTGAACACCTGAACATCCCAATCATATGCGACCAGGGCTAGGACCATTTGCTCCATCTGGAACCTCGACACGAAATCCCTGAGCATCTCGTTATCTTTCTACTTAACTTGGAAAATGTCTGATTTCCTCGTCTCAGCCTTTATGGCGCCGACATGGATTTTATGAATGCATCTGTAAGCAAAGAAAATGAATTTATCGAATTTAGAGGCAAGTTATGGTACCATATCATCGCTCCCTCCCTTGGACAAGGTTTTCCCAAATTTCTTCAATCATACCAATTTGATCTCATCGTCTTCTAGGTCATTTCCCTTGATTGGACACGTATAAGAGTTTACATGCTCACTCAGATCTGTGGTCCCATTATAATTGGGAATGTCGGGCATCCAAAATCTCTTCGGGATTGGCATCGGTGCCGCACTCAAAGGGCAAGGCTTCCGAATGAATATCTTAGAATCCGGCCCTTTCAATATTAGAGGCACTCCCGGGATCTAATCGACCTCAAATTGTAAGTTTCCACCTTCTTGTTGTTTACCTCTATCTTTTTTTCACCTGACTCCACCCTTTATTAGTGCTTCGAGCATTTTCATCACCTCGGAAGATTCCCCAAACCCGAATTCATCCAGTTCCATGGTAATCTGTTCATCCCTTCAAGCGTTTTCTCTGGCCTGCTCGGGCTCGATCCTGTTAGTGGCATGACTTTAGGTTTGCAACTGCGCTATTGCCGCTTGCTGAGCCTGTAATATTTCGAAGATCAAATGTAAGCTAACTCCATCACCATCCCTTTCAGGTACTTCTCCAGCCGATGGTCGGGGTGCCCTGCGAATGTTATTTTCGGGGAAAGTTGGCAGGTTGATGTTGATGGCAACTTGTGAGTTAGCGTCGACCAGGTTAGTGATAGGGACACCATTAGAATCAACAGGCATACTGGGTACCACCTTATTATTTTTACCATGGAGGTCGTACTAGGCGTCAACATTCAACTGAGCGGACTGAGAATTTTACATCCTTAGATTAACCATAAATCAAAATTGAAAGGGTAAGTATGAAATAGGTTGTGCTATGGAGAAATCACCACTATTATCCTTTGCCCCACGGTGGGCGGCAAACAGTTTACCCTTAAAATGAATAACAATTAAACTTGTACGCGGTTAATGATATGTGATTTAATTTAACATGAATGATCTATGAACAGAAAATAATTAAAGTAGGGAGAAGCAAATTAATCAAACTAAACGTAATGATCAATTAAGTCTGGCTTTTTAGATGAACACTGAAAATTGACCTCAGTCAAGCCCTCAACACTGGCTCGGTTGCAACCAAATAATCAAGCAGCTAAAGAACACTATGAACAATAGCTAGAGAACAAAAATGGACTTTATTGCTTTGATATGCTTGCAAACAGTGGTTTTAAAATGAAAAACTACTCCCCTTTATATAGTAGGGGAGTTTCAATCATAGTAGAAGTCTAAATATGGTAAACATCTTCTATTCCCATTAAATGTTGATCTGTAGTTGGTATCGGGCGAGACTTGCATCCTAATATCCGGTCGAGGGCGGATATTACGGCTCCCCTCTTATCGTGCTTAACTGTTCCTCTTTTTCCTTAGTCTCGAACCTTCACTCCGCCTAGGCCCGATTTTCAGCCATGTCTTATCCCGGATGCACCATTCGTCCACCCGGGACTTCAAAATGAGGAACCTTTTACTTTACTCGAGGTTTATGTCAGACCATGCTTCCCTCACGTTTATTTACTGGAAAATCAGGGTAACATTATCCCTGATTTTACCTGTACACAAGTTTAGGTATCAATTCTAGATGATTTTGAATAGTTTTAAATAGTTCATTGGTGGACTAGATCACCACAATGGAAGAAATACACAACTTTGTTTATTTAGAAAAAATATGTGGTGGGCATGTAGTGGTGAGTATCGCAACAATTTTGACTCGATTGACTTAGAAGAATAATCAACTTTAAAGATATTTATCTTCACAATAACCTCAGTATTTGCATTGCCCAAAGATGTAGAGAAATGGATCAAACTTACTTCTACATTATTAAAGAAGCATGAGAAGAGTTACACGATTCATGAGAAAATATATGCTGGTCGTAGTTTTGTATTAGACCCAATGACATTAGTTTTATATGGTGGTCCATGAAAGGTTTCTCACAGATTATATGAGTTTATAGCCAATTGTTAAGATAAAGGATTAAAACAAAGATAGCCACGAAAATTCAAGTTTGTACACGATGTTTTTACACTATGGTTGCACCGTTTCTCACTACAGTATGATATACTTGGTATTTGCAGTATTTGTTCTAGTTTATACATGCGGTTGGAGTTATAAGGCTGTCCTTATTAGGTGGGTGGGTCTTGAATAAGCATATTCATGGACATGTATATGGATGGAGCTTAAGTGACCAAATTCATGGCCTTTTAGTAGGGTTGAGCTAGAATTGTCCTACTCTTGACCCTATAGCGGCTTCTTTGTAGCAATAGCAGAGTTTGCTAGTATCATATATTAGATGGTGCAATAGTGAGCCAATAATCTTGTGCAAAAGTTCTATGGATGACTTGACTCGCGTCAATGACGATAAACATTAGCGGCACTGCAATTACGAACCATGGCTAATCGGAGATTAGGCTGGAAATTCTAAGTGCCTGGTAGGAGTACATTCATGTGGTACTGTATCCTTTTTTATAGATGAGGGCGATAAAGAAAATCACATGAAAGATTCCCTTCTTGGTTAGAATCAGTAATTTTTAGTGTTGGCTTGATGGTAAGATTACCGCCTGGCTTGGGAGAGTTTGAATCAGTTTGAATGATTTTTGAGAGGCCGATTGTGTTTTTATCCTTCCTACTAAATTAAATTATTCATATAGCGCAATATATAGTAACACAAATACAATACATGAGGTATTGTGTGATTTCCCAAGATACTATCCCGCATAAGACATCGTTAAGAGATAGCTCGCAGTATAGCCACAACAGTTATATCGGGTGCTTTGGGTATGTGTATTGAGTTAAGTACTAATCTTTGGGTCACCAACTAATGATCAATACGAGTTGGTTATAATGATACTCCGGAGCTTGTTGAGAATGATTAAACATTGACTTAGAAAATCATTGGAACAATAGGTTGGTCCAATAGAGTTTGCACATAATAAGTGTGCATAGACCATTCCACTTGATGATTCAAAGGGATACCTGTTTTACCCACTAGCTGAATCGCTAGAACTAGAGGAGACAGATCAAGAATCAGCATAATCGGCCTTCGATTAGGTTAGTTTGAAACAAAAAATCCTTAAGACGGTGTAGGCTATGGAAAGACTTCTGTTGGATAAGAAAGAGTTCAATATCTTGATATATAAGTGATGATCTCACGATTCAGATGTTTCTTTTACTATTAGCAGTATTTTGACAGCTAGGAAGAATGAGAAATTGGGATCGAGGCATAAAGCCGGAGTAGATAAGTTAAAGGCTCTCAACATGATTCAGAGATCTCTTATGTGATCAGAGTTATGGATATATATCAGGTGACTATGCTTTGAGAATCAGACTATTGAGGATGTTTCGGAGGTTAATTAAGGACTTACAAGCTTATAAGATAAGGTTGAAGAAAGATTCTTTAGATAAGTGTCATAGGGGGTATATATGGTTGACCTTGTGTGAAATAGACTTTTAAACATATATGATGAGTACACATAGTTGTTTGGAAAAGTTTTGATTGGTTTGAGCACATTCGAGGACGAACATAACGGGAAGAATGTAATGACTCAACCCCTCTTTTTGTGTATACGTTCTTTATTGCATTGTTTGAAACTTTATATACGTTTGTATGATGTTTTGTGACTCGTGAGAGTGGGGAGTTTGGACACCGAAGGGCTCGGGGATGATTTAGAACAGTAACTGTACAACCTTATACCTCAATTCTAGTAATATATCTTTGGCTCATTTTTTGAAGCTTCAAACAAGATTATATGATGTATTTGGACTTTTACATATGTTCAATTTGGTTCCCAAGGGGCTCGGGAGCATTTCAACGCTATTGCATGAATGTTGAAACACTAAAGATTCTTTAAGTTGAATTGACTTGTGGCTTTGGTATATAGGATTTTTCTTCGTGTTTCGAAACTTTACGTAAGTTCATATATGTGGAGTTGTTAGGATGGTCCTGAGAGGCTCGGGTGTATTTCAAGGCATTCGGGAGAGGTTTTGCTTGAATAACTAGAAAAACTGCACCAAAGCAGGCCTATGGCCTCGCCTCACGTGCGACAGTGAATTTCGTTTGCAGTTTCAGCCACGATAAAAATCGCCCCCATTTTGTGTTTCGAGTATATTTCACCATTTTGAGATCCAGTTTTAGGACCTTTACACTAGCTCTTCTACTACTAAATTGGAATAACTGATTCTAAATTGTATTTACACATATATCATAAATATATCACTAGCTCGACTTAAAAGCGTGGATTAAATTTTAAATCAAGTGAGATTTTGGAGGAAAATCTGGAATCACCTAAATGATGATTTGAGCATGAAAATGATATCAACTTTGGATCTTGATTATATATTTGTGTTCCTTAACTTATGCGTAAATAGTGTATGAACTTTATTTTAGGTTTTGATTAAGATGACTAGAAGCAGTATTTATACAACCTGAAAGATGACTTTGAGTTCTACACTTCCGAAAATGATGGAATGGATACATGTAAACACTTAAGTGTCCTTCCATGTGCATTGTGATGTCCTCTTCGGGATTGGGAACGACTATGCCCTTGCATTCTCATTTACAGTCCTCTCGAATAGCTTCAAGTGTCTCCTCGTTAATGGCGCAAACGTACCTCCACACCTCTTCACATTGATCCTCTTATGCAGAGGATTTTTTGACTTTAAATTCATTATCTATGGAGCAGCCGGCGGGGATAAAATTGGCAAGACGAGGTCCCAGTGCTGCTACTAGAGGCATTGCCTCGGTGCCGGTGGCAGAGGAAGAAGTCGTTAGAGTGGTGTTTTGGGGAACGGTTTTGAAGTCTTAGCTATCTTTGTCTTGGAATATGAAGATTTGAAGGTTCTATATAAAGGTTTAAAGATTTGGTATGAAGATTTAAAGGTTTTGAGATGAGCTATGAAGGTATGAAAATGTGAAAACCAGGTTACGAAGATTGAAGGATTAGTGAACATATTAGGGTATAAAAAACTCGAGGGTAACTCACAGAAATTCGAAATCAGAAAGTAAAAAAGTGAAATAGGAAACCATAACTTTTATAAGGAACAAATAATTAATTCATGATGTTTCGCATTCGGTAACTGCTGAGGATGATCAAACTACGGCTGACGTGCGTCCACAATTAGAGAGACGTGACTGATAAGATGATTCGATTCGTCAACTTGCTTATGGTGTGCGAGGGGAGGAACCGGGGTCAATTTGTCACTTCTCATCACTCCTATAATTTACTCTCCAATAAGTGAGGGGACTATCAGTGTACGGGTAAAACCGAGGATAGAGTTACCCTCGATTTCCCATTGAAGAAGCAAGGAACAACGTTAATTATTAATTGAACAAATCCGAGCTCCCCATCTCAAAATGTGATAAAATGAGCACAAGGACAGAAATAGAGTACTTTATAATCATTGAACAACATTACCCATCGCCATCGTGGGACTTCTTTCGCGATCGCGAAGAACAAATGCTGTTGCCACCAAAATGCTCTATGGGTTTGCGATACTGGCCACGCAAACGCGATGACCACAACCATCAAAGCTCCTCCAATGTGAAGTGACTTACACAATGCAAGTAAGAATTCTCCAGCTCCCAGCTCCCCCTCAACACTATGCGACCGCGATGCCCCATGTGCGAATGTGAACTACAACCAATCCAAACCTCTGCGAACACATACCTTCTATCGCGCCCACGATGAACAAACCACTAGAAGACCAAAACACTCTTTGCAATCACGGTTGTATCTTCTCAATCGCGAAGAAAACCAGAGGCATCAGATAACAGCAGAAAACGTGAAATGCATGCAAATTCCAAAATGGTCCGAAATCAATCAGAAATACCCTCCAAACCCCTCGGGACCTCGTTCCGAACATGCCAATATGTCCCAAAACATAACACGTGCCTAATAGAGGCCACAAATCACCCATAACAAAATAAAATTATGAATCGCACCTCAATTCAAACAAAATGAACTAATTCAAATTTCTGATTTCCAAACTTTAACCAAACACGTCAAAACAACTTAGATTCACCTCAGATTTTGCACATAAGTTCCAAATGACATAACGAACCTATTTCGACTCCCAAAACAACGATTCGAACCCGATATCATCAAAATCAACTCCTGGTTAAACCTATGACCTTTTCAAACCTTCAAATTGCCAACTTTCGCCAAATAGTCTCTAAACCTTCTAGAAACATCCAAGTGCGAATCCGGGCATACCCCCAAGTCAAACATCACCATCTGGGCCTAACAGAACCATCAAAACTCTAATCAACGTCTAATACTCATAAGTCAAACTTGGTCAACTCTTCTAACTTAATGCTTCCTAGTTGAGAATGATTTTTCCAAATCAATCCCAACTTACCTAAAAACTTAAATCTACGATTTACACAAGTCATAATACATCATATAAAGCTACTCAGGACATCAAACAGCCGAACGCAATTCAAATGCTCAAAACAACCGGTTAGGTCGTTACTTAAACATGCGTTCGTCCTCGAACGTGTCGGGAGTCATTTCAAAGCCATCAAATCACTATGCAAACTCACCATGCACATAATCAGTATAATCCTGACAACACAAACTAACTAAAGATCCTTACTTCAACCTTAGCCCATAAACCCTAGAACCAAATCTCCAACATGCAGAACTAATTATAAGACCTAATTCTCGCATATATACACTGTGCAAGCCTGAACAAGCTGAATCAAGCTATAATTGTAACCCAATATATGATCTTAGGGTATACCATATAACTCAATTACTGATAGCAATAACTTTTGGCAACAATTGCTGCTCAATAACAAATCTTGTGCCGGTAACAAACCTCATATCAAATAAAACCTTGTTCTGAACCTTAGCACACTGGCAATGATGACAGAAACATGCAGAATCTCTTAACCACCCGTCAAATCAACAAGTTGTGGAGCTCTTTCATCCGACAAGATCCATGGCCAAATTCTAAGTTGATTAGTGACATTATTACCGTACTCAAATCTGACAGTACCCATTTTGTCCTATGGCCTCATATCATCCAATATAAGTTGCTCTACTGACATGCTACACCAATACAACCCAAAGCCACAAACTGTGCAATTTGTGCACCAATAAACAACAACTCAAATACGCCCAAAAATGGAAAGAGAATAAAATGAGAAAGCCATCCCACAAGCTCAACAGATACCACCCCAAGCTCCATGCCATGAACCCATGACACATAGTAGAACCAAGACATATGAACCTAACACATAGGATCATATCCCAACCTAACTCTGCTGCAGTGTATGAATCAATCCAAACACCGGTCCACATGAAATACTCGAGCCATAATGCTTAAAGTCAACAAACATATGCAAATCAACAATAAACACAAAGTGAATGACCATAATCATAGAGGGATTAATAGCACAGTATACTTTAACTCGGAAGACCATAACCAAGACGTAATCAACCATTAAATACCTCAAGAAGCATCTCGCTCGAATTTCACTAGAAGGCCCAAACAGAATGCACCAAGTGTGTAAATAGTCATCAGTCTCACAACCCATCACAACATAGGAGACAAACACAGAGAATATATCAGAACATGAAGCAGCTCAACTCTAACTGAATGACAAATCCCTCAACAATAGTAGTGGTGAGTCAACAAATTTGACCCGTTGTAGAATACATGTCCTCGTTTGGCCTACCACTAGCCCCCAAATCAACTCTGAAAGTCCCCAAATAGATAAATAACCCTCCAAATGTCCACAATAACCTAACCACAACACATAATACCAGCTAGCTATCTTTGGCTATATCTTCACAGTCCACAATAACCTAACCACAACACATACTACCAGCTGGCTATCTTCGGCTATATCTTCACAGTCCACAACCAAGAAACAATCTACCTCTAAGACTCTAGTCTCCAAATCTTGAGAATACAAAAATCTCAATATCCGGTCTCGACTCGACCACTCAAATGACCAACACACCTCTAATGCACAATCATTTCATGAGAAACAATTCCATAATCCTTCCGTAACATATAGCAAAATCTGAACATCAACAGTTGATCAACCAGGCGAGTACCGCAATACTAATGAAACATCTGTAAGTCAAAACATAGTGCCCCTCCTGAAATGCACACCATTCTCATGTAATACCAAGTAGTACTAGCATCCATTTAAACATCTGGGACCGTCCATACTATCTAAAATTCACGACCTTCCATTCAAGAATGAATCTCAACCTTGTGCATGTAAACCTTAATCCTACACATCGCACCGCATCTATAAGTCCATAATATGAAAGTACGAAAATCCCATTATCAATTGTGAGTCACAAGCATAATACATAATCAATAAGCTAGAAACCTTCCACTTGATCCCATTCAGGAGAAATCACAACTCACAACTAACTCCCCGTGCCATTAGAAAATATCCATCTCAAGTCGTTATAGAAATCATCGAGAACTCTTCGAAATATATTTGCGCATAACCAAGTCATCAACACTGAATTCCTCTAAATCAATCAAGCTACGCAAGTCGCAAAAACTCAAGAATATTTCCACAAAACCCCAGTAAAGCCTCACCAGTTCATAATAACAAAAAGAACTGACAAATCACATTACCATGCCGATCTAAACCGCTACCAAATTTATCTATTTCTTCAAGTTCCTTCTCTATTGCCTTCAAGTTAACACTTCTCCTTGATAGAGCACCACGATCCTTACCCAAAGCTCATCACAATAGATCATAGCATGAACCCACATTGTCCTACAACCCATAAGCCAATGTATTGCGTTTAAGCACCCCAAATATCGCAACCGAGATACATAACCAAATAATGATACAGAAATATTGTGAGTCCCAACGCCATCCAATGCAAATTTCATATCTTAGCCATTTACAAATCCGAAAATTCGTCAAATACCACATATGGGTCTTTAACCCATTTGAACCTTTTGGAGAGTCCTCCACCCTATTTTAATCTCAGATGCACCAGTCAAACGAGCCGAACAACCTGTGCTCCATTAGCACACAAAAACCCAAATAATTAACCTCACCCTCAACGCAACCGAGTGACTCTATTTTCTTTGCACATTACATCCAGCACGAATAACAAACCTAAATCATTCCAAGATTACCATAAATCATCGATCTATAACACACCACATATCTAGAAATTTCCTTAATCAATTCACCCTCAAAGCCAACCTCTCCAAGCCATAACTAATCCACAAACATGCCTCAAACAAAAACTAACATAACACATGACCGTGCAATCTGATCGTCGATAGCAGACTCCCCCACTCGGCTCCAAGCCATAGATCATAACATTCGATAACCCACAATACCTTTAATTCATAAATGCCACAATCGTGCACTGTACTTCAGCCAAATCCTTCATGAACTCATGTAGCATTAATCATACAATACCTCAAATCATCTGTGAGACTCACATTCATACTCGTGACAGTCAAGTCAATTTCTTCAAGCAATTTATACTCAAATTGCAACACACATACGTGGACTACCCTGCATGTGACAACCCACCTGCTCAGCCTCAAATCGGCGTCTCTTTTTGACCACGTCCTCATTGCAACCACCGTGCAATCATTAAATCACCCTGATTCTGAACTCGTCAACAAAAAATAAGAATATATTTTTTGTTCCACAAATGAACAACATGAACAATCCCTCGACATGCTCGTAGCTCGAGACTGTACAACACACCGAGATAAAAGTCAAGCATACAATAGTCCATTTCATATCCCAAGCAAACACTTCTTGTCACATCGAAGCCATTTGAACACATGCCGCAATTACATCATACTCATCATATAGAGATCCAACCACTCACACAACCATAAATCTCACTCCTAGGGGTACTACCGGACATATAAGTCCAAAAGCACATTCTTACACAACCGAAACTACCAATCCCGAGCCGCGGACCACAACTGGCCTCAAGTCATCAAGAGTGACCCATCACCCTAACACAAAAAACACATCTCATACCTCATCTATGGAATCACAAGTCGTCGATGCACAGCTAATACCGAGTGCTCGCATAACATAATGGTAACTGAAAGATAGGTATGGACGTCATCATACCGATCCGCAAGACTCTACGAGACAGTTGTTCATGACTCGTAGAACCTATGAACCTAGAACTGTAATACCAACTTGTCACGACCCTAAATCTACTAGTTGTGATGGTACTTAACCTAACCCGCTAGGTAAGCCAACTAACATTCAACAGAATTCAATTTAGAATAACAAGGATTCAATAAATGAAACAACTGAAAGGTTATGCAATAACCCAAGGACTGATAGTACAAGTCATAAGACACTAAGACTTAAGATTTACAAAACTGATAGGAAAATGATATTGTTTGAAATGTATATAAACATAATCCAAATCAATAACTACCAATAAAAAGTGGTAGTGATAACTAGAACACATGTATATCTTCAATACCAACTCCTGCCCTGCACAGCAGCATCGACTCCAAGATCTGCACGCAAGATGAAGAAGTGTAATATGAGCACAACCAACCCCATGTACTTAATGAGTATCGTAACTAACCTTGGTAAGGTAATATAAGCATGAATTATAAATGATACTCATCAGTAACCTGTACAAATTCTTAAATCCAACAAGTATAGCACAGATATATGATAAAATCAAGAAAACACAGGTAACACCACCTTGGTGCTCACAATTCTTTATTTTGAAGTGTTCTACTCAGTATACAATCCAGCATATAAGGAAGATATGCAAGTAAATCAGGTAAACTGTCAAGTAAATTGCAAGAAAAGATGAAATGCAACCAAATATCACTCTGTTGCGGTGCACAACTCGATCCAAATAATAATAAGCAAATATGTCCTGTTGCCGTGCGCAACCCGATCAAAATAACAATAACCAGCTCTGCTAGAGCTCACAACAACTAGAAAACTGTCAGTTTTTTGCAATCTTTGTGTACACCATCAAGAGAGAAACATGAGAGGGTGACCTTAGGAGGGTGGATCTGTATCCACATGCTGCACGAATAACTCACATGTTGCACAGACAACTCGTGTGCTAATTATATAAAACGCACGGGCAACTCATGTGCCAATAATATCAACATTTGGAGCCTCACGGACAACTCACGCGCTGCACGGATAACGCACTTGCTCATAATCACAATCCGTCCGGCGTGGTCACAGGCACAATATCACAATCCACCTGGCGTTGTCACAGGCATAATATCATAATCCGCCCGGTGTGGTCACAAGCATCCAGTCATATCGCATAGAAGAAAATATACAAGAACATATGTATATGATCAATGAATATCATATTTCAAGCTCCTGGACTGTTATAAGTGACATGCTAAAGTGTATACATGTGCAAAGTGTAGTATCATATCTCAAATCGGTGATAACATCACGAGAATAGCAAATATCAAGTTCAATCAGGAAATTAGCCTCGATGTAACTTCAAATCATGGATCAAATAGCTCACAACAAGGTTACAAATATGAGAAATGTCACAACAAAAAGCTTATCAGTCAATTCGAGGCATAACATTGCCTCAAAATAATAGGGGTTAAGGTCGGCTAGTGAGACGATGGGGGATAACCTTCATGGTCGAGATACCCTGGTGCTCGTACATGGGCTCAAACCCCACACATATGCGCACCCATAGCACGTGGCTATCACAAATAACTCAGGCATCTAGTGCCTCATCCGTGTTTGGATAAGATACTTACATCAAACATGCCAAAAGAAATATCAAGCAAGCCAACCACAATTCTAGAAATGCCATCACGCGCGTATCAACCTTCGAATGGCTCAAAACCAGCCAAAAGCAACTCAAAATATCAAATAATTCCAAAGGAAACCAACCCAAATGATAAAGGTCGAATCTTTAATGAATTACTCAAATCCAACCAAAAAGTTAAATCCGGACTCGCACCACGGAAACTGACAAAACTTATAAATTCCGACAACTCATTCGAATACGAGTCCAACCATACTTATTTCACTCAAATCCGACTCTGAATCGATGTTCAAAACTCAATTATCCAATTTAGAAAAAATTTAGACAAAAACCACTCAATTTTTCTTTGAAAATCATCTATATCCGAGCTCCCTAACTGAAAATGTGATTAAATGAGCTCATGATCTGAAATACAGTATTTACTAATCACTGAACAATAATACACCTCGCGATCGCGGGTTGCGAGGAACAAACGCTACTGCCACCAAAATTCTCTATGCGTTCGCGATGCTGGCCACACGAACACGATGACCACAGACACTAAAGCTCCGCGAACGCGCACTGACTTACGTGAACGCGAT
Organism: Nicotiana obtusifolia; assembly: GCA_002018475.1. NCBI lineage: Eukaryota > Viridiplantae > Streptophyta > Magnoliopsida > Solanales > Solanaceae > Nicotiana > Nicotiana obtusifolia. The sequence continues at coordinate 33,475 of MCJB01037841.1, read as the reverse complement.
TAAGAATTCTCCAGCTCCCACTCAACACTACGCGACCCCGACGTACCATGCGTGAACACGAACTGCTACCAATCCAAATCTCCACGAAGCATACCTTTTGTAGCTTCCGCGATGATCAAACCACCAGCAGACCAAAATGTCTTGGTGATCGCGGTTATACCTTCGCGATAGCGGGTGTACCTTCGTGATTGTGAAGAACACCAGAGGCATCAGACAACAGCAGAATACCAGGAATGCATGCAAATTCCAAAATGGTCCCTTCAGTCTGAAACACATCCGAGCTCCTTGGGACCTCGTCCGAACATACCAATAAGTCCGTAAACATAAAACGGACCTACTCGGGGCCTCAAATCATCCATAAAAACAACAAAACGCCGAATTGCATCTCAATTCAAACTTAATGAACTAATTTAAATTTCCTATTTCGAAACTTATGCCGACACGTCATAACAACTCGGATTCACCTCAAATTTTGCCCATAAGTTTCAAATGACATAAAGAACCTATTCCAAATCCTTGAATAACAATTCGAACCGGATAACATCTAAGTCAACTCCCGGTCAAACCTTCAAATTACCAACATTCGCCAAATAATGCTAAAACTTTCTAGATACATCCAAATGCGAATTGGGGAAGTCCAAAATCACCATCCGATTTCAACAGAACCATCAAAACTCCAATCCGAGGTCAAATACACCAAACTCAATTTTAGTTAACTCTTCCGACTTAAGTCTTCCTAGTGGAGAATCGTTCTTCCAAATCAACCCGGAATTACTTGAAAATAAAAATTGAATGATTCACATAAGACATAATACATCATATGAAGCTATCAGGACTTCAAACAGATGAACGGAATGTAAATTCTCAAAACGGCCGGTTGGGTTGTTACACTTAATCTCTTAATTGTTTTAGGAATAATTCACTAAGAAAGTCTTGTTGGTCTTCGGAAGAAGCTAATATAGGATTATTATCCGGGGACAATTAACATAATCTCGCTTATATTTGTAAAAGTGTAAAATACATTGGATCTGTCACGACCCCAAATTCCTAATTTAGGATGACGTGATGGCACCTAGTCTCTAACACTAGGTAAGCCTAACATACATCAAGATTTAGCAAAAATAGTAATTTAGATATCGACTTAAACTGGTGATCTATCATATTGAAACAAAATAGAACAACTGTCAGTAACTCCCAAAACCTGGTGGAATGTAGTCATAAGCTTCACAGAGAGTGCACTAATAATCCCTAAATACAATAATGTTTAGAACAGGAAATAAACAATAATATAGCAAAATGCAGATGGTGACTCTGAGGCCTACGAGCGTGAGCGGGTGTACCTTGAAGTCTCCGAAAATAATTGGTCAATCACTAGCGTCCGGCACAAGCATATGTACCTGGATCTGCACAAAATGTGCAGAAGCATAGCATGAGTACAGCATAATGGTACCCATTAAATATCAAGCCTAACCTCGGTAGAGTAGTGACGACACCAGGTCAAGACACCTACTAGGACAAGAAGAGTGAACAGAGTGTTATATAGACTAATTACAAAAAGCAAGAAATGAACGATAACAAAGTAGTACAATTATGTAGGCTAACCACAGATTTTAAAGCAATAAGGCAATAAAGGCAACAAGGAGTGAACACATTATAAGAACAACGACAAATCAAATACGAATAAGTATAAGTAAGACAAATTAGGAAATAACCAAATCTATTCAACCAACAAGTCTTTTTAACAAAGAATGTACAATAAGAATCACAATCGAGGAACCACATCTCATATCCGTATTTTTCACAATTTACAGTAACGATCTTCCTTATATTGTTGCGTGAGCCTTGCATTTGAATTTTGAAAACATTTTCCCGAAATGAAAACACGCGCTTTAGCCCCTTATCTCGCTATGCGACTTCAAGCAATTCCCTTACTAGCAACACACGCATAAATCCCACCTTATATCGTTGCATGCACATCAACCCATATCCTTATACTGCCACATGTGCATCAATATCACAACACATCAACAACTCGCACCACACGTATCCATATGCCACAAATAGCCAAAATCAAAAAATCAATGTTACCATAACACATAGCCCACGGCTCAACCACAATGTGTACAAGAGTGTCAATAACAATAAATAGATAAGAATTGACTCGACAAGGAAGGACATATCAATAGTCACAACTTTAACCACAATGTGCTAATAGCCTTCACAACAACAACTTCAATAAACCAGACTTTAAAAAATTCCCACGACAAGGTAACTTGCAAATTCAAGTGCAAAACATAAGCTTAACAATGAAGAGATAGCATGAAATAGAAACTAAGTCTAATGCATGAGAACAACTCAACAATGGAGGAATGTCATGTATCAACTACTACAATAAAAAACATGTAAGAGTAACTTTGACAATAGAAGCAAAAACGTGTAATGACTACTTCAATTAGAGCATGCAAAAATAAAATTGACAATAAGTGAGACAGTGTATAGTAACTTCAGTTAAGTGCTTATAAGAAACCGAAGAGTCTAATCCAGTGAAATAACACATATAAGCCCATGTACACGCTCCTCACATCGTCTACACATCTTTCACATACTTCAATTAGCACAAACAACCCAAATCCTAAGGAATAGTTCCCCCACATAAAGTTAGACAAGATACTTACCTCGACTAGGCCAAATCAACCCTCAAAAATTGCTTTTCCCCTAAAACTCGACTCTACACGATTCAAATCCAACCGAAAATGAGTAATATCATCAAACCATGCACAGAAACCAATTACGATAGATAAAGCTACGAATATAAACAATTCCCCAAAAGTAAATAAAAGTCAACCCTAGGCCCACTCAGTCAATACCCGAGTCCAAGAATAGATATTGACTAAACATAACCTCGTGAGTCTATATATGTGTTTTGTTTGTAAAATTCGAATCCAGCTCTACTCTCAAATCAAAAATTTCTTTTTTTAAAAATTTACACAAAAATCCAAAAAATTTCTCTTTAATTCTCATAATTTGATGTTAAATCTCATATATAATCATGAAACATAGTTGGAAATTTACTAAACCTACTTACTCAATGATTGTAGGTGAAAATCTCCTATCCAAATTGCCTGCTACCGAGCCTAGGGTTCTAAAATGAGATGAAATCTCGACTTTCCAGCCTCCTATTCAGTTGCACATATTGCAATTGCGACACTGGGTTCAAAATTGCAAACCCTCATAATTGCGAAAAGTGCCTCGTAATTGCGGCTCCTGACAACCTAAGGGGAAGTCGCAAATGCAAAATTGGGTTCGCATGTTCCCATCAAAAGTGCGACTAAAACTGTGGCGAATGCGATACCTGCTCCCCCATTGTTCACTTTGCAATTGCAAGCTGGTGCTCTCAATTGCGTTAATTGCAGCACCATCACATCAGCAACCCAAAATGAGTTCAATCCAATTCAAAACATGTCCAAAACTAACCTGAGCAATTGAGGCTCCAAACCAAACATCCATGCAGGCCTAAAAACATCAGACAAATTCGCTCACATGATTGAAAGACAAAAATAACGTCTACAACTACAAATCGAATGTCAAAATGCATGAATTTCAAAAACAAAAAAACTCAAGAACCTCTAGAATTGTAAAGAAGCGTCTGAATCCTATCAAACCAACTCCAAATAACACCAAATTTGAAAAGTTCCAAGTAGCAAAACAAATCTATCCCAAGTCCTTAAACCCAAATTCCGAACCGGATAGCCAAAAGTTAACCTACGGTCAATCTTGGAAAAATATATAAACCTCAAGTCAAAATCAACCTAGGGACCTCCGAATTCGACTCGGGCATACGCCCAAATCCAAAATCACGATAGATACCTATCGGAGGCATCATAACACCGTTACAGGGTCGTTGTCACAAAAGTGAAACTTTGATCAATATTTTCAACTTAGGCTTTTAAACCAAGAACCAAAGGGTCCAAATCAACCCAAACCTTCCCGAAACGATACTAACCTACCCCGCTAGTCAGGAAACCACAAATACACATGTGTGAAGTATCAAAAAAGGAAACGGGCTTCAAATCCACAAAATGACCGGTCGGATCATTACATTCTCCCCCTCTTAAAATAAATGTTCGTCCTTGATCCTGCATCGAGACATACTTAAAGTTACGAAAAAGTGAGGATAAGGACTCTGCATGTCGTGCTCGGTCTCCCAGGTTGCCTCCTCGACTGGATGACCCGTCCATTGAACTTTCACTGAAGCAATGTTCTTTGAAATAAACTTTCAGACCTTCCTTTCCAAGATGACCACCAGCTTCTAAACATAAGTCAAATCTTTGTCTAATTGGACTGAGCTGAAATCTAATATGTGTCATGGATCACCATAATACTTCCAGAGCATAGAAACATGGAACACTTGGTGCACTGCCGATAGACTGGGTGGCAGTGCAAGTCTGTAGGCGACCTCCCCAACTCTCTCAAGGATCATCAAAAGGACCAATATACCTAGTGCTCAACTTGCCCTCTTTCGAACCACCCCACACCCTACATGGGTGACACCCGCAGCAAAACTCTCTCTCCCACCACAAATGCTATATCACGCGCCCTCCGATCAACATAACTCTTCTGCTTGGATTGTTTTGTATGAAGCCGATTCTGAATCAAATTTACTTTCTCCAAGGCATCCAGAACCAAATCATTTCCTAACAACCTAGCCTCTCTCGACTCAAACCAACCAACTGGAGAACAGTACCACCTACCATACAATGCCTCAAAATGAGCTATCTGAATACTCCATTAGTAGCCTTCGTTGCAGGTGAACTCTGCAAGTACTAGGAATTGATTCCATGGACCCCCGAAATCCATAACATAGGCACGTAGCATATCTCAAAGATCTGAATAGTGCGCTCGGACTGCCCATCCATTTGGGAGTGAAATGTTGTACTCAACTCAACCTGTGTGCCTAACTCACGCTGCACGGCTTCCCCAAAATGTGATGTGAACTACGTGCCTCGGTCGGAGATAACGGACACCGGCACACCATGAAGAAGAACATCTCGCGGATATAGATCTGGGCCAACTACTCTAAGGAATAGGTGGTCACCAACCAGAATGAAATGCGGCGACTTGTTCGAGCTATCCACACTAACCCACACTGCATCTAATTTCTTCAAAGTACACGGGAGCCCAACAACAAAATCGATGGTGATCCGCTCCTACTTCCACTCGGGATCTCAAGTCTTTGAAGCAAACCGCCCAGCCTCTGATGCTCGTACTTCCCCTGCTGCTAGTTCAAGCACTGAGCCACAAACTCTAGTATATCTTTCTTCATTCTTCACAACCAATAATGATGCCTCAAATCCTGATACATCTTGGTGGCACTCGGATGTATGGAATACCCAAACTGTGGGCCTCCTCAAGAATCAACTCACGCCGCCCATCGACATTGGGCGTAGATATCCGGACCTGCATCTACAACACCCCGTCATATCTAATAGAAACCTCCTTGGCATCGACATGCTACAATGTATCCTTAAGGAAAAGAAAATGGGGGTCATCATACCGACGCTCTCTGATGTGCTCATATAAAGAAGGCCAAGAAACCATGCAAGCAAGAACCCGACTAGGCTCTGAAACATCCAGTCTCATGAACGGATCGGCCAAAGCCTGAACATCCATGGCTACTGGCCTCACTACTACCAGTAAATATGCCAAACTGCTCATACTCTCAGCCTTTCTACTCAAGGCATCGACCACTTCATTGGCCCTTCTAGGATGATACAGAATAGCGATATCATAGTCTTTCGACAACTCTAACCATCTCCGCTGCCGCTAATTAAGCTCCTTTTTCTTGAACATATGTTGGAGACTCTGACGGTCAGTATCGACCTAACATAGAACACCGTACAGATCGTGCCTCCAAAACTTCAATTCATGAACAATAGCAACCAATTATAAGTCGTGCACCGGATAATTCTTCTCATGAACAGTCAACTGCCGAGACGCGTAAGCAATTACCCTACCGTTATGCATCAACACAGCGGCAAGCCCAATGCGCGACGCGTCACAATACACAGTGTAAGACGCTAGACATAAAGGCAACACCAACACTAGGGTCGTGGTCGAGGCAATCTCGAGCTTCTGAAAGCTCACCTCACACTCGTCGAACCATTTGAAAGGAGCACCCTTCTTGGTCAACCTAGTCAAAAATGCAGCAATGGATGAGAAACCTTCTACGAAACAACGATAATATCCAGCTTAACCAAGAAAACTCCAAATCTCAATAGCGAAAGACGGTCTAGGCCAACTCTGAACTATCTCAGTATTCTTCGGATCTACCTTGATCCCCTCACTAGACATCGCCACCGAATAAAGCCAGAACTCACACTTGAAGAATTTTGCATACAACTTCTTCTCCCTCAAGGTTTGGACGATCCTTAAATGTTGCTCATGATCGTCCCTGCTGCGACAATATACCAAGAAGCTGTCAATAAACACGATAACAAATGAATCAAGATATGGTTGGAATACACTACTCATCAAGTGCATAAATGTTGTTGGGCGTTGGCCAACCCAAATGACATCACTAGTAACTCGTAGTGACCATACCGAGTCCTGAATGCAGTCATTAGGATGTCTGGATCCCGAATCTTCAGCTAATGATACCTTGACCTCTAATCAATCTTCGAGAATACTTTGGCAACCTAAAGCTGATCAAACAAGTCATTAATTTGTGGTAATGGGTACCTATTCTTCGTTGTAACCTTGTTTAACTACATATAATCAATACATATCTGCATAGTGCCATCCTTCTTCTTCACAAACAGAACCAGAGCTCCCTAAGGTGAAACACTCGGCCGGTTTAAACCCTTATCAAGCAATTCTTGAAGTTGTTTCTTTAATTCCTTCAACTCTGCCACTGCCATACGATATAGTGGACTAGAAATGGGCTAAGTGCCCAGCACCAGGTCAACACCAAAATCGATATCTCTATCAGGCGCCTTGCCCCGTAGGCCCACTGAGAACACTTCTGAGAAATCGCTCACTACTGGAACTGACTCAACAGTAGGAGTATCAGCATTGACATCCCTCAAAGGCTAGATATGCTTCACACCCCTTCTAAACCATCTATTGTTCCTTTAGAAAGGACACAACTCTTCTAGGAATATAATCCTATGTACCCCTCCACTCCAACCATGGCAAACCTGGCATAGCCAATGTCACAGTTTTGGCGTGACAATCCAGGATAGCGTGATAGGGAAACAACTAATCCTGTCCAAGATCACGTCAAAGTCCACCATACTGAGCAACAATAGATCAACTCTAGTCTCAAAGCCACCAATAATGACTAAACATGACCGATAATCATAGTCCACAACAATAGAATCTCCCATAGTCATGGGCTTATATACAGGAGCACTCGTGGAATCACGCAATATATCCAAATACGGAGCAAAGTAAGATGACACATATGAATAACTGGAACTCAAGTCAAATATGTCTGATGCATCCATATGACATTATATATGTGATGACAGCATCCGATGCAATCGCCTCCGTTATACCATGAAAAAGTATAGAAACAACCACGGCCTCCCCTCCTAAGGCGACCTTCACCCGCACGACCTCCACCCATAGCTGCTAGTGCAGGTGGAGCGGCTACTAGAACAACAACCATAGTCTGTTGACTTTGTGGAATTCGTGGAGCCTATGCAATTTGTGGAGGTGCACCCCTCCTGAGTATGGAGGAATCCCTCGCCATATGTCTTGTATCACCACACTCAAAACAAGCTCTCAATAGGCGTGGCTACTGAAATTGACTCTGGTCTGGTCAGCTAGACTAGCCATTGAAGGCACCCCGTGTAGGAGGTGCACTGGAAAGTGGATGTGTGTAATGGGCAACCTGAGATCTTAGAATGACTAGAGCACTGCTAGTAGCTGGACGTGCTGAATAAACTGGCCGACTCACATATCATATGCCATGATGGGTTGAAACTGCAGTATGGCCACCATTAAATCCTCCAGTACCTCAAGGCCTCTTTGCCTCCCTGTCCTCTCGCTCGGCCCGGCATACCCTCCATCCTTTGAGCGATCTCCACCACCTGCTAAAATGGAGTATCCATCTCCAACTCTTGAGCTATACTGAATCTAAGACCATAACTGATCCCCTCGATGAATCTGTGGACTCTCTGTGACAATAGAAACCAAGGTAGGTGTATGTCAGGTCAACTCGCTGTATCTGATAGCACACTCTGACACCAACATAGTCCCCCGACGCAGCTGCTCAAACTCTATATGCCATGCATCCGAAGGGTCTGGGGAACAAACTCTATAAAAAAACGTCTCTGAAAACTGAGCCCAAGTGAGTGGGGCTGCATCAACTGGCCTACACTCCTCGCAAGTCTGCCACCACCTATATGATACTCCTAACAGTAGGAAAAGCAACTCTTCTCAGCTCCTTAATACCCGTGGTGCAAAAAATATGGTGCAAATTCTCTAGAAAACCTTGTGCATCCTCGGTAGTTGTGCCACTAAAAGTAGGAGGATCATACTTTTTGAACCTCTCAAGTATCCACTACTGCTCCAAATATGCCTCTAGACTGATCTCAAGCTTAACCGGTATAACGTGTTGTAACAGCATGACAGCCGGGATCTGATCATTGTGGAGTTACTGCTACAGGGTACGTGCTGCGGGAGTCTGAACTCCTCCCCCATCTTGAGATGTAGCTGGTGCAAGGGGAATCAATCTCACCTGAGCTACAGTGTTGAATATGCTAAAAAACTGTGCCTTGGGTGCCTTGGGGCAACAACAGGAGCCTTGGGTGCCTGTCCCCCAAAAGGAGCTACTGGTAGCTCCTTAGTCATTGCTCGGGCAAGTGCTCTGGCTGTAGCACGTGCCACTCCTCAGCCTCTAGTTGGCCTCGGCCTCATGTGGCTCTAGCAGGGGCGAGGGTGTCTGATCCTCTGATCCAGTAGTACGACCATCTGTGAGAGAATAGAAAGACAAAGACTCAGATTTCGAAATTAACAAATTCGCACGATAAGAAATCAAAGAAGTGGAATTTCCTAACATTTCCGCAGTCTCTCAAAGATAAGTACAGATGTCCTCGTGCCAATCTGCAAGACTCCACTAAACTTGCTTATGACTCGTAGCACCTATGAACCTAAAGCACTGATACCAACTTGTCACGACCCCAAATTTTCACCTTAGGATATCGTTATGGTGCCTAGTTAACAAGACTAGGTAAGCCTAACATACATCAAGATTTAGCAAAATTAACAATTTAGACGTCAACTTAAACTGGTAATCCATCATATTAAAATCAAATAGTACAACTATTAATAACTCCCAAAACCTGGTGGAATCGAGTGATAACCTTTACAGATAGTGCACTAATAATCCCTAAATACAATATTGCTTTGAACATAGATAAACAATACTATAGCTAAAAGCAGAAAGTGACTCTGAGCCCTACGAGCGTCGAGCAAGTGTACCTTGAATTTTCCAGAAATAACTAATTAATCACTAGCGTCCCGCACGAGCAAAACTACCTAGATCTGCATAAAATATGCAGAAGCATATCATGAGTACACCACAACGGTACTCAGTAACTATCAAGTCCAACCTCGGTAGAGTAGTGATGAGCCCAGGTCAAAACACCTACTAGGACAAGAAAATAGAACAGAGTATAATAAAGACTAATAACGGAAAGCGGCAAAAGAATGATAACAAAGCAGTACAATTACATAGACTAACCATGGAATTTAAGGCAATAAAGTCAACAAGGAACGAAAACATGATAAGAACAACGAGAAATCAAATATGGGCAACTACAAGTAAGAAAAATGAGTAAAAAACCAAAGCTGTTCAACCAACAAGTCTTTTTAACAAAGAATGTACAACAAGAATCACAACTGAGGCACCACACCTCATATCCACATTATTCATAATTTACAATCACAATGTTTCTTATATGCCACATGAGCCTTGCATTTGAATTTTGAAAATATTTTCCCAAAATGGCTACACACACTTTAGCCCCCTTATCTTGCTGCGTGAATTCATGTAATTCCCTTCCGAGCAACGCGCACATAAATCCCATCTTATGTCGCCGCATGTACATCAAATCCTATCGTTATACCACTGCATGTTCATCAATATCACAATACAATAACAACTCACACCACACATGCCCATATGCCACAACTTGCAAAAATCAACAATATCAATGTTACCGTAACACATAGCCCACGGCTCAACCACAATGTGTACAAGAATCTCGATAATAATAAATAATTGAGAAACGACTCGACAAGGAAGGATATATCAATAGTCACCACTTTAACCTCAATGTGCTAATAGCCTTTAGAACAAGTTCAATAACCCACAATTTAGGAAATTCCCATGAAAAGGCAACTTGCAAAGTCAAGTGCAAAATATAAGCTTAACAATGAAGAGACAGCGTGACATAGCAACTAAGTCTATTGCATGAGAACAACTCAGCAATAGAAGAATGGCATGTAACAAAAACTACAATAAAATATATGTAAGTGTAACTTCACAATAGAAGTTAGAACATGCAATGACAACTTCAATTAGAGCATGCAAGAATAAAATTGACAATAAAGATAGAATAGTGAATAATAACTTCAATTTAATGCATTATAAGAAACCTACGAGTCTAATCCGGTCAAATAACACATATAAGCTCTTGTGCACACTCATCACCTTATGGACGCGTCTTTCACATACTTAAATAACCACAAACAACCCAAATCCTAAGGGGTAGCTAGTCAAATCAATACTCAAAAATAGCTTTTCCCCTAAAATACGCTCCACACAGCTCAAATCTAACCAAAAATGACTTAATATTATCGAACAGTGCAAGGGAAACCAATTATGATAGATAATGCTACGATATTTACACAATTTCTCAGTCAACAAAAGTCAATCCCGGACTCGCTCGGTCAAAACCCAAGTCCAATGGTATATCTGTACTACCATAGCCCCATGAGTCTATATTTGTGTTTTGTTTTTAAATTCGAGTCGAACCGACTCTCAAATCACAAATTTTTATTTTTTTAGAACTTACACAAAAATCCCTAAAATTTTTCTTTGATTCTCAAAATTTGATGTTAAATCTAATATATAATCATAAAATATAGTTGTAAATTGATTAAAACTACTTACCCATTTATTGTAGGTGAAAATCTCTTCCACAAATCGCCTCCTACGGAGCTTAGGGTTCTAAAATGAGAGAAAATGAGATGAAATCCCGACTTTTCAGCCCTTTGTTTAGTTGCAGATATCGCAAATGTGACACTTTCGAAATTGCAAACCCTCGCAATTGCGAATAAAGCCTCACAATTGCGGCTCCATACAACCTAAGGGGAAGTCACAAACGCGACACTGGATTCGCATTTGCGAACCCTGTTCCCTTTGCAAATGCGACTAAAAATATCGCAAATGAGATCCTACCTTGTCTAGCCTAACTTCGCAATTGCGAGTGGGGCATCGCAATTGCGATGCCTGTTACCCCACTGTTCATTTTGCAATTGAGAGGCTGGTGCTTGCAGTTGCGATAACTGCAGCACCACCACACTAGCTATCTAAAATGAGTTCAATCCAATATGAAATACGTTTGAAACTCACCTGAGCTTTCGGGGCTCCAAACCAAACATCCACAGAAGTCTAAAAATATCATACGAAATCGCTCACGCGATCGAAACCCAAAAATAATATCTAGAACTACAAATCGGACACCAAAACGCATGAATTTCAAAGGAAAACCCAAAAATATCTAGAATTGCTACCAAGCATCTGAATCATATAACACCAACTCCATATGACACCATATTTTGTAGACAAGTTCTAAATAGAAAAAAGGAACTATTTCAAGTCCCAAAATAAAATTTTGAATCTGATAGACAAAAGTTAACTTACTGTCAAACTTGAAAAACCTTGTAAACCTCAAATTGCCAACTTTCGACCAAACAAGTCAAATCAACATGAGGACCTCCGAATTCGACGCCCAAGTCCAAAATCAAAATACGAATCTATTAGAGCTATCAAAATACCGTTCCAAAGTCATTTTAATAAAAGACAAACTTTGGTCAATCTTTTCAACTTAGGCTTTTAAACCAAGAACCAAAGGGTCCGAATCAACCCAAAACCTTCTTGTAAGGAGACTAACCAACCCCGTAAGTCATAAATCCATAAATACATATGTGTGAAGCATGAACAGGGGAAACGGGGTTCAAATACAAAAAATTACTGGTCGGGTTGTTACAGGATCGTTACTTGAGTGTAATTCCCTGTGTATCCACGTTTGTAGCCATTGATCATTTTACTCGCTTTTTCGTTTAGTTTATATTTTTGTATTTAGACATAAATATTTTCTCAAAACCTTAGTAAGTGTTTGGCTTAGCATAATAAGCGATATTTCTCTTACGTGCCTAATCGCCTACTTATTGTTCTATGTGGGATTCGAACCCGACTCATAGTTGGGTAAATTATATTGTATGTGACCATGTCTGCTTACTCTTTGAAGAGTGGATTTGGACGTCATTATTGTGAGGAAATTGTCAAGTGTTGCAGGTATACTTAATTTAGGATTAAGGGCATGATAATATTTTCTTAAATGTATATTGATGCCCACCTTTGCGCGAAACAAAAAAGATTACAATTTTAAACAAAATGATGCTTAATAATCACTATTTGAATCATTTCAATATACTAATTTGCAATATTTACTATCATGATATATGTAAAACTAACAACACATCTAAATTATGAACTTAATATTCAATTACTATAAGAAATTATTACCATTTGTGCGATCCATAAATGTCTTAAAACTAGAAATTTAATTTACCCATAAACATACGATATCATCAGAAATTATGAATATATGAATATATGTTCTGTAATTATTTTGAAAATAATTATTTATGAATATTTTATCACTTTGGTGGTTAGCGAATCATATATATATAATTTCAACTAAATTGTGTAAGTCCATATATATGCGCACATTACAACATTATATACTTTTCGAGTAATTTAACATATACTGTTTGTAAACATGAAACAATCAGGAATTATGAAGGCTGTACAAACTAATGTCCTTGAAAACTTTTGAAAAGCTTTAACAACTCCGAAAATATACCTAAAGTCTTAAGGCAATAGCATTACTGCCATTCAAAATTCATGCAACTATAACCTAGTGAATTCTTTTATATTAATAAATTATAATTTTCAATATAATGCATCCATAGTGGAATTCCAAAATGATGTACGATACGGAAATGCAAAAAACTGTGATTCAAAATATTTCCGATAGGAAATCACCAATTATTGGAAGTCTAAGTTAAAGCCAATTGCCTTTAACTTTAACATTACAAGTTAAATTAATTCCCAGAATAACGCTAAAGAATTCATTTTAAACATTATCCTTGCTTCTTTCTAAACATAACCATTAACCATAGCAAGAACATTATAAGAATGTATTAGTTTTCTGGTTTTGTATTCTTACACAGTAGGTAGTGGTAGTAAAAGTAATACAAATCCCTAAATTACTAAATTAACATTTATAAAACTGGAAGAAATATTAATCTTAACCAAAAAAATAATTAGCTTAAACTTTGCTCTGATACCTGTAAGAATTTTATAGACATAGATTGTAAACATAAACGTTCTAAATCAAATTATTAATTGTAGGTCGTGGAACTTCAATAATTTTCACATAACCATGCACAAATAATATTTTAAATAAGAAGGCATACATGAATTCACGATATTTCATAAATTACATCTTAGTCTGAATAACCGGTAAATTAGAGGAAAAAAAGTTATGCTAGCGCATGATCGACGAGGCTAGTTAACGTGCACCACTACCAATGGCTCACCAGAACAAGCAAATTAAAGCGACAACGTCCTCTCCCACAGTACACGAAGACCCTAATAGGAAAATTACACTAGCAACTAGAGTCCCTCAAGACCTAGGACCACGTCAATTTTGCCAATGGTTGATGAGAATGGGTAGAGCCCCTACAGTTATGCAAGGTGGGCAATCAATCAAATCAGCTACTCCTAAATAATAGGATGAAAGTACCTCTTCAACGACGAGGAAACTCACTTTGTCTGCTAATTCTAGTGCGGCAAAACCGATGGCTGCAGAAATTGTCAAAGGTAATAGGTCCCAGCAATTAGGCATGAAAGTTGACAATTTTCCCCCAGTCTTGAAAAATGGGATGAAGACAGTCCAATTAGTCCCAACTGAGGTTGAAGAACAATGTCAAAAATGGAAATCAACATTGATAGTCTATGTGATTAGAGGGAAACCCTACCTTCAACGAAATGTTGAAATTCATTACGAAGTATGAAATTTTGTCACGACTCCTCAGGTGCTCCTGCATAATGAAGGATATTTCATATTTCGATTCTCATCTGGGAAAGAGAAGGTAACTCTGTTGTAAAATGGACTATACACATTCAACAATAAACCGTTTATCCTAAAGTTGTCGAAGCTGCATTTTTAGATGAGTAATGAACCTCTTCAAATAATACTTGTCTGGGTGATATTTCCAAATCTTCTTATTTAGTATTAGGCACTAGGAATCCTAGGTAGGATAGATATATATTTGGGGAAGCCATTGCGTACGGATAAGCTTACAGTTAAAGGAGGTTGAGTCTCCTATGCAAGAATTCTAATTGAGATGGATGTATCATAGACACTCCTAGAAAATATACCAGTCATTTGGACAATCTGCTGACCTAGCTCCACCAAAAGGGATTGAAAAGTCGACTGAGATGTTGGATGCACCTCTTGAGCAATTGGACTCCATGGAATATAAGGTTCAACAGGCTAAAATCAGGGGTAAGAAAAACTTAACAACTATACACTAATACAAGGGGCAAAGTTAACTCTATGAAGATATTGAGAAGATTAAAAGGTTGCTAAGGCAGAATTAGTTTAGTGCATTGAGAATTCAATCAGTGGTAGTCACTCCAAAAGTGACAAAGGATCTGAGCCACCAAAGAAGAACCCTCAATGGTCTTCAATTCATGGAATATATGAGGGCTGAATAAGCATTTTAATCAGAAGGAACTCAAGACCTTTCCGCTTAAAAATAAAGTAGTACTACTAAGTTGTCTTGAGACTAAAGTTAGAGCTAATAATGTTGAGAAAGTTAAGAATGAACTAGGAGTAGGATGGGAAGTAGATGCAGACTATACACAGACCCCCAATTGTAGAATATGAGTGTGCTGGAGACTTTAACAGGTGGAGGTGAACATATTAATGTCTAGACCACAATTTCGGCATTACTCTGTTAGAGACAAGGGGTCTCAATTTGCTTATGACCTTTGTCTATTGACTAAATACCATAAATCAAAGGAAGGCGATCTAGCAAAGCTTGAGATCAATTAACTCCACCATGATGGACCCCTAGGTTGTCTTAGGGGACTTCAATACAATATTATCAGTGAATTATGGACAGAATGGGATTCCAGTGCACCAAGATGAAGTCAAGGACTTTTAGGAAGAGAATATCGAGTTTGGGAAAATTAGGAGGACAGACTGCCTATTCTAATGGAACAATAAAAGGGATGTAGAAGTTAGGATTTACAGCTTGATTGATTGGGCATTTGAAAATGTAAACTGGTTTTCCAGATATAGGCATCTAGAAGTTGTTTATCATAATCTGGGATGCTCAAGCCATTCACCAAATCTTAATTAGCAATGGGGCAACTAAATAGTTGCTTCCTTGGCCTTTCAGGCTGCTTAATGTGTTACTATAAGAGCAGGTTTTTAGAGAGGCTACTCAGTCTGTATGGCAACACATGATTCTTGGGCATACTATGTATGACGTATGTAAAAATCTCAAGCTTATTAAACTAAACACAAAACATCTTCACAATGAAGTATCCAACCTATAAAAAAGGATCGAGGACATTCGAGCAAAGTTAGAGAATACACAACAAGCATTGAAATTAGATTTATACAATCAAAACATGATTCGGGAGGAAAAAGAGTTGCTTCTGGACCTAGAAAAATGGTCTACTATCCATGAGGGAGTACTGAGGTAGAAATCTAGAGTTGTGTAGATAGCGCACGGTGGCAAAGAATCAAATCGACTATCTCCTCCTCAGGAAATGTGATAGAGGGTTTCGTAAGGATTGCAAAGTTATCCGGGGTGAGACCCTCGCGATGCAGCATAAGCTCTTGGTGATGAACGTAGGTGTTATGATAAGGAGGAATAAGAGATCTATACGAGGACATTTGCGGATCAAGTGGGGTGCCTTAACTAAGGATAAATCTCAAGAGTTGGAAGGGAGGTTATTAGCTATGGGAGCTTGGAGGAATTGTAGAGATGCGAGCATTATATAGTTTACTACGGCGGAATGTATAAAGAAGGCGGCGAGAGGGGTATTAGAGGGCTCGTCGGGCTGCTCTGGTGGTCACTAAGGCAGCTGGTGGTGGAATGAAAAGGTCCAAGGCAAAGTGGAAACGAAGAAGGCGACGTACCTAAAGTTAGTAGGGAGAAATGGCGAGGAGGAGAGAAGAGAGAACAGTGAGAGGTATAAGGTAGCTAGGAAGGAGGCGAAACTAGCGGCCACAGAGGCTAAGACTGCGGCTTTTGCTTGTCTATAAGAGGAATTGGGGACCAAAGGCGGGCAGAAGAATTTATTCTGGCTAGCGAAGGTAAATAGAGGAAGGCTCGGGATCTAGACCAAGTGAGGTGTATCAAAGACTAGGACGGTAGAGTTTTGATTGGGGTGGTGGGGGACTAGATTAAGCGAAGATGGCTGACCTTCTTTCATAAATATTTGAATAAATAAGGGGATTGGGATATTGTAATAGGTGAATTAGGGCATTCCGAGAGTCACTGTGACTTTAGGTATTGTAGGAGCATCAAGGTTGAGGAGGTCGTGGAGGCTACGCATAAGATGAGTAGGGGTAGAGCTATCGAGCCAGATGAAATTACGGTAAAATTTTGGAGGTGTGTGGGTAGAGCTTGCTAGAATTTCAGGCAACCATATGGCTAGATGTTCACAATCGCTACAAGTCAATGATAAGAATAGAAGATGATCAAATTGGATCATTGGTGTCTTCCAAAGGAAGAATGCATGATTGGACAAAATAAATTAAAATTTTTTTTTGATGCAGATCTGATGTCCTTTAGAAGTTGTTTTCAACCTTAAAAAAGGGCTGATGGGCGTGGAAATAAAGGTTTTCAATCATCAGATAGGTTCACTTCCGATAGAAGGGCAGATCATGGTCAAATTAGTAGATTGTTACAGGAGAAAGGGATGCCGGGTTCCGAGATTCAATATATTCTAGATTATCTGACTACAAATTTAACATCATCTCGGTGGAATTTGTGTTGGCTATGAGGAATATTCAAGAGGCTAGATTACCGAAACGAATCCGATCAGATCTTAGCCAAAGGGATCCTAATCTATGGTGCGAGTTCCATGGGACTCACGGCCACAGACTGGCGACACCTTCGTGAAAAGGTAGCAACATTTTTGAAGAATGGTAACCTCAGAGAATATTTGGTGACCATGCCAAGAACAACTTTAGGAGAAATCGAGATGTTGCAGAGCCATCAAAACCGGCTGTAGGGTCACCCCGTATGACGATAACATGATCTTTGATGGAGACGAAGTAAATGGGCTGACATTTTCGATAGCAACGATGACAAAGATATCAGTGACTCATGGCAAGAGGATTCGAGAGGTTTTAGAAGATGATATCACTTTCGCAGAAGAAGATGCTGATTGACTTCTTCTACCATACAATGATGCTTTGGTAATTTCTCTTGATGTATTAGATTTCTAAATTAAACGTGTGTTGGTTGATTCAGGAAGGTAAGCCAACATCATAGAATGAAGAGTTTTGGAGCAAGTTTAACTTAACAAGGGTGACAACCTGAGAAGAATTTTTGCTGCCCACACATGTCGAATGAGTAACGAAGACCATCCTGTTTGAAGTGGTAGATGGTGAAATGAGCTATAATGTCACCCTTGGAAGGTTATGGATACATGAAATGAATGATGTACCTTCAACATACCATCAGCTGTTAAAATTTCCAACACCCGAAAGGATGAAACAGAAATGAGGAGATCAACCGGATGTAAGGGAAATGAACGTAGTAACCGTCTCCAGTAGCTACGGTAAAGAAATGAGCAAATAGAAATTATAGGAACTGGTGCCTTCTTTCACCTCAATTGAAGATGAGGAGTCATCAGAATTATATCAGGTACCAAGGTCTTTTCAGGTAACCGAGGAAACAGATGCAACCAAATCAACCGCAGAAGAGCTCGAGCAAGTGGCCTTGTTCGAATAGTTCTTGGAAAGAAAATTCCGTGTAGGAACGGGATTGAGTCCTAGACATAGGTAAAAAATATGAATTTTCTAAAATCTAACATTGATTGTTTTGCATGGTCATATATGACAGGTAATCCATTTGATGTGGCTGTCCAGAAGCCGAGCAAGGATCCTAACTTCCCTTCGGTGAGGCAGAAGAAACAACCGATAGCAGATGTCAGAAACATGTTTGTCATGGAAGAGATAATCTGGTTACTGAATATAGGTTCAATTTGGGAGGTAAATTAACCTGATTGGTTAGCTAACGTAGTGGTAGTACCTAAAAAAAATTAGACTATGTGTAGATTAAAACGACTTAAATAAGGCATGCCCTAAAGACTCTTTCCCATTGCCAAATATTGATCAAATGATTGATGCTACAGCGGGGCATGAGTTAATGAGTTTTCTTGATGCTTATTCCGGGTATAATCAAATTAGGATGGACTCGGAAGATCAAGAGAAGACTTCTTTTATCACAAATTTTGGGGTTAAAAATGTCGGAGCCACATATCAGAGGCTTGTTAATAAAATGTTTGAAAAACAAAGAGGTAAGATAATGGAAGTTTATATTGACGACATGTTAGTTAATTCTCTTAATGTAGGTGATCATCTGAAACATCTCCAAGAGACGTTTGACATTCTTAAAAATACAACATGAAGCTCAACTCGGAGAAGTGCGCCTTCGAAGTTGTTTCCGGTCTCCCAAAGAGGAATCAAAGTAAACCCTGATAAAATCAAAGCCATCGAGGATATCCCGAAGTAGATAAAAAGTATGAAGCAAGTACAAAGGTTGGTCAGTAGATAGGTGGCTCTAAGAAGTGTCATCATTTCTTTCACCTTTGAAATAGAAGAATGATTTCATGTGGACTCTGCCAACAGGCACTGAAAGATCAAAAAAGGTACTTGTCTAGCCCTCTGTTATTGTCAACATCTTAAGAAGGTGAGCAACTGTTGATTTATCTGGCGGTCTCGGAAGTAGCGGTAGGTGATGTTTTGGTCTGGGAAGAAGAAGGTATGCAATTTTTCGTTTATCATGTTAGTAAAACATTATCGTGAGCGGAGACACGATATCCGCACCTTGAAAAGTTGGCCTTAGCTCTCGTAATTACCTCTCAAAATCTTAGGCCTTATTTTCAATGTCATCATATACCCGTTGTGACAACCTTTACCTTGAGAAATGTCCTTCATAAGCCTGATTTGTAGGGTCGTTTGGTTAAATACCTTTAGTTTCTAAAGAAGCAGTGCTGGTATCGGGAATGGTATCAGGAGTTTTGACCTTGTTTATTAATGGAGCTTCCAATAGAAGGGTCCGGTCTCGAGGTAGTATTAATCACTCCTTCGGGGGAAACCCTAAGACAATCTATTAACTCAACAAACATAATTTATAAGGACGGCTACTGTGAAGTTAACTCAACAAACTTAATTTATGATTGGAGAAATGAGTTTATCGAAAATCTAAGGCATGGCAAATTGCCTGAAGACCCGAAAGCATCCCGGGCATTACGGACCAAGGCAGCTCGATACTATCTTGTTGACGGAAAATTTACAGGAGGTCATTCCAAGGACCATTGGCTTGGTGTTTAAGGACATCGGAGGTTGAATACCTGCTGAGGAAAGTTCATGAAGGAGTATACGGGAACCATTCCGGTGCAGACTCATTGGTTCTCAAGTTAATTAGAGCTGGCTACTATTGGCCCCGGATGGAGCAAGACCCAAAGAGATTTGTATAAAAGTGAGATAAATGTCAACGCCATGCATAGTTAGTGCATTAACCGGCATTTCGCATTGGGTGGTATCATCGTGGCTATTCATGAAATGGGGGATGGACATAGTCGGTCCCTTACCACAAGGACCTAGTAAGGTAAAATTTCTTTCGGTTTAGCTGATTATTTTAATAAATGGGTTGAAGCAGGTATTTACCAAAAGATTGGAGAACGAGAAGTGATCGATTTTTTATGGGACCACATCGGCCGGTTTGTAATACCAATAGATTTCTTGTGATAATGGACCACAGTTTGTAGGTTCCAAAGTCATAAAGTTTTTGGAAGGATTGAAGATCAAACGAAGTACATCTTCACCATATCACCCCAGTGCTAATGGACGGGTGAAGTCAACGAACAAGGTTAATAATGCAAAATCTTACAAAGAAGTTAGAAGATGATAAAGGCAATTAGCAAGATGAGCTATCAGCGAGTAGTGGGCATATCAGAACACAGCGAAGTCGAGCACGGGTGAAAAACCCTTCTCACTTGTATACGGCTCATAGGCTTTGATCCTGGTGGAGGTGGGGGAACTGACCCTACGATTTTCTTTAGCAAACGAGGAGACAAACAATGAAGCATTACTGGTTAAACTAGATTTGGTTGAAGAACATCGGAATCTGGCATATGTGAGGGTGGTGGCACAATATCAAATGATTGAAAGGTATTACAACCAAAGAGCGAATGTCTGATATTTTAAAGTCGGGGATTTGGTTCTCAGAATGGTAACTCAGAGTACTGGGCCAGAAAGCTGGGACCAACATGGGAAAGACCTTACCTGCTTTTAGCTATAACCGGTAAAGGTTCATATGAATTGGAAAATCAAGATGGAGTAAAATTACCTAGCAATTTGAACGTGACTCACCTCAAAAGGTATTATTTCTAAAGATCCTTGCTAATACTGAAAGTATGTGTTGCACTCTTTTTTTCATTGTCCAGTTTTTGTCCCGATTGGGTTTCTCTAGCAAGATTTTTACTGAGGCAGCAATGTAAAGCATACTACAAAGGAGGGGTCATTAGACAAAAAAGGCTTTCAGTGTTCAAATTCTCATACTTAGCATCCGAACACTGGGGGGTGGGGGAACTATTATGTATAAAGGCACTGAATGTGTTATGAAGACCGGGGACTGTTACAACCAGGATTAATGTCTTATTAGGGCCAGGGACTGCTTCATCAGTCCCGTAAAAATAAGTTGTACAAGTTAGCCACATGTATTGGCAACTTTATTTACCTAAGCAAAATAATATTTACGTAAATATACTTTTAAAGATAGAGGGAATAAACCAAAATCCTTTTACTATAAATTAATTTACTTTATCATTTGAAAGTTAGTTAAAACTTCAAATGCTTGTGCCGGAATGATCATGAGACATACTCTTCAAGAGCACCGTAAATATAAGGGTCCTCTCTTATAAAACCCTCATAGTCAAAGGGTAGATTCTGGAAGTGTTTATGCTTGGAATCCAAAAGCTATCGGATGTGAAAAGATTCCCGAAGCATTTCTCAGTTAAATGAAAAGGAATATTTTTTTGCACAACACTTAAGCAATTAATTTCTTTAATTAATTATAATTCCAGACTCAGTAAAGAAGTTTTGGCATAGTGACAAAAAGAAAAGAAAAATATATACATTAATTCTTGCTGCCAGAATCTGAAGAGAGTGAAGAGTCTTCGTTTTCTTTATTGAGAGAAGGCTGTTCCACTTCCGGTTCAGGGCCTTCATCTTTATCTCCATCTTCTTCAGCTTCCTTTTCATTTTCCTTTTCGGTTTCCGAATACTCGGAGTTAGTATTCAAAGAATCAGAAGCAGCGGGCAGAGCGGGGAGGTTCTTGAGAGTGGTTGCCTCCGGTTCACGAGCTTTGGCGCAATCATCAATGTTTCAAATGCCTTCTTTGGCCTCCTCCAAAGTCTTCCTCTTCATATGATATATGGTATAGGTTTTCTCGAAGAGGATAGAATCTTCTTGGTCTTAGAGTTTAGCTCAGAATTTTTTTATATTGGATTGAAGCTTTTCATTTTTAGCTTTCATAATGCTGATTTTGGAGTCAAGCTCAACATTGGTGGTCGAGTGAAGTTGATTCTTCTCTATGACCCTTTTAAGTTGTTCTTCCATTCTTCCTCTCCTCTCATCGGCAACATTGCCTCCTAAATTTTGGAGCGTCTGCTAGTCTCCAAGTTATTAACTTGCTCCATGAAGGCATAATAGCAGTCATAATATCATGAAGTTCAGCCCACTTAGCCTTTGCATCGTTGAGGTCTTCATGCAATTGAGTGGCCTCTTGGCTGTGGGCCATTCTATCTTGCTCGGATTGCTGTAATTGGGCTTCGAGATCATCCATTTGAGCAATTTTTGCTTCTAACACCAAGAGACGCTCGACAAGCTAACTTCTTTCAGCTAAAAGTTGATCTCATTCCAAAGTAAGCTCTTGCTTGTCCAAAATCAACCTTTGCAGGCCCTCGGAAGCAAGAAGCTTGGCCTGAAAATAATAGAGTTAAGGTTATTAATGCAAAGTATAAATTGAAAAAGAGATATAAGAAAGTTAGATTGATACTTGCGCTGAACAGTGCATGTTATTGTTTAGCAGACACTCCGCAGAAAGAGAGTCCCTCTTTCCAGTCTTTTTCTGAGGCCATCGGCTTAAGATAATTGGCAAGGTCCACCGCCTTGGAAATTGTATGGCACTAATTTGAAACCTAAAGGATGACACTTCTTTTTCCATGAGGGTCTTGAGCGGGTGCTGACTAAGTATTTCCCAATATTTCGTGGTCGGGTGACCATGGAGAAGCAGCATTTTCCATATTTTCGGAGGGCACCGATAGAGAAGAAACAGTTGGTGTAAAAGCAGAGGCGATTGTTATCGGCTCGGAAGCTGATGGCGGAGAAAGGACATGAGTTGGATTCTTCTACCAAAAGCAATTATAGGGATTCGAAAAAAAATGA
This sequence comes from Nicotiana obtusifolia, assembly GCA_002018475.1. NCBI lineage: Eukaryota > Viridiplantae > Streptophyta > Magnoliopsida > Solanales > Solanaceae > Nicotiana > Nicotiana obtusifolia. The sequence goes on along the minus strand of MCJB01037841.1, from coordinate 10,408 downwards.
AGCATTTTCGGTCGATCTCATTTCCCCAAAGAGTCCTTGAACTTCTTCTAGCTCTGGAGTTTGAAGCTCACCCGGTTGAGCATCCGGTTGAGCTGGTGAAGATATTTTTCTTCTCTGAAGAGGAGTAGCTTCGTCTTTGGTTTCTTCATCATCAAGGACCACTATGGCTGGTCCGGTTGGTGTTTCTTTCACTCTCTTGCATGAGTCCCAGTCGATGAGGTACATTTCTTCTTTGGTTTCTTATTTTTGGGATGAGGACTTCGGAAGGATGCACCTTCACCAGAAGTGAGAGTAGATACAGGATGTCTCCTCCGGTTAAGGGAATTTTGCAGTACCTGTTTGGCTTCCACCGGGTCATCGAGAGCCTTGATGTCGGAGCAAATGACGGATCCCTTCGGACATCCAGTGTGATACAAGAAGATAGTTAATGAATAGTTTCTATGTTATATTGAAAATTTGAAATAAGGGAGGAAGAATTTTTGTTTTACCGTGATTTTTGGCTTTTCATCCATATTTGGGAGCCATTTCTTTCCATCTTGGGGATTTAGGTGTAGTAGTATCCGGAATTTTCTATTTCTATTGGGCTAGATCTTGAACCTATGCTGGTTTCCAATGAGTAGCTGGGGTAAGGAAAATATAAAGTTAGTAAGGAAGGAAGGTGCTTTTCGAACATGGAAAGAAAGAACACCAGCGTCTAAAGGGAGAAGCTCTGGCGATATAGAGAGAGAGGTGATACGAACGAGAGTAAGCTCTCACGAGCGACAATAGCGACGCCGGCCGGCACGTCACCGGCTGGCGAGCCTCCCCCTTCCACCCCTCAACCACCCTGTACAACCTCAATCAACCCACAATCCCTAAATTACAGTCATCTTCTTAAACCAGCGACATTAAACGCAACGCCTGTGAACCCTACGACAACCTCCATAGAACCAATCCCTCTCAAAAAAGCCTCATTCTTACAGGGACAACCCTTTGTTAAGCTCATAAGCAGAGGTCGACAGAATGAACCTAATCGAGGGCCTCCAATATGCTGTAATTGGTAAGTTCTCATATGGCTGGCCAAATATACAAGAGCTTAGACGAATAATCCCTACGCAATGTGGAATTAAGGCGATTGCAATCGGATTGCTCGGAGATAGACGTGCACTGATTTGATTGACACCATGGCAAGATTTTATCAACTTCACATCTAAAGCAGTCTACTAATTGAAAGTAAAAGATGGTTTTGAATACCAAATGAGGACACTGATTTATGATGCCATGTTTATGGAGGAAGAAGAAACTTCAAAAGCGATGGCTTGGATTTTGTTCCCGAGTTACTTCCCACATACTATGTCAAAGAATGTCTTTTCTCTCTAGTTTCTGCTGTTGGGAAACCTTTGCACTTAGATACGGCCACAATCAATAAGACTCGTCCAAGCTGTGCAAGAGTTAAGGTGCTCGTGGATTTGCTAGATGATTTGCCAAAAAAAGTTCGCATGGACATTGAAAATGAAGCTACAGGGTCAGTAAGAACAGAACAGGTAAAATTCAGTATAATTTTATCCCCAAGTATTATATACTATGCAAGCTACAAGGACATGACATGCAAGAATGTTGGAAGCTGCACCCAGAATTACTAGCTACATATTCAACAGAGCAAAAGAAAGCTAATGGCAACATAGTGGAAACTAGGAAGCAGCAGGGAAGGAGACAGCACCCCAAATGATACTGTGAAGTGGCAAAGTTGTGGGCAATGCAGACCCTCAATGGAAGGAGGTCAAGGATAATCGAGTACAAAAGCAACCTAAGCCCAAAACTGGGCTGGAAATGATAACACTTGACAAGGCTGCTCAGCAACTTCACACATCCAACAAATTTGATATGTTGAACATGGAGACAAGCAGTGACAATGTGAACAACCATTTGGAGGCAATGGAAAAAGAAGTTGTTCAAAACATAGCAGAGGAGCCTTCATGCTCTACAGTAGCTGCACCCCATTCATCAGCAGTCACAATCTTGAAAAGTAAAGCCAACAAGCAAACAACAGGAACACTGAACTTGATGTACTCTACAGAAAAAATGAAAAGTCTTCCAAAAATAAGCAACATAAATGAAGCTGCAAATGAAGAAACACAACGGCACACAGAGATAAGGAGAGAAATCACAAAGGAATCCACTTCTCAGTGGGTGTGGAAAAACATTAACACCAATGCAGTTACCACCAACACCTCTCATCAAGAGATTCCATCACAAGATACTCTTGCAGAGAAAGTAATGACAAAAAATAGCAGGCAAGAAATCTGTAAATGCAGAACCAGAAAAGCAGCTTGAAAAGTCACATGGAAGTCGTAGGAGATTATGGTCAGACCAAATAGAAGAAGATTCAAAAGAAGGAGAAATACCAGAAGAAATGCAAAGTGAAGAAGAGGCAGCTGCTAAGGCAATTGAGGAGGATGTCCAAAGTGAAAATGAAGAAAACAATAATAATGTCACAATGGGAAAGAACAACAACAAACATAAGAACAACCAATTGATAATGCTAACAAACACATGTCAAGATAGAGCCAACTTAGAAGTTCAACAAGCAGAAGATCCAGCTCAAAAAGTTCAAACTGGTTTTGATCCTGGATCAACATCAAGGAAAGGAACAATAGTGGCACGGTTAAAGTAATCATCAGACCAAAGAACATCAATATTGCAGCAGTAGTAGGAAATGAAGAAGATCACAAAGAACAATCCGGCAGAGATCTAGATGATGAAACTACTGCACAGAACTTCCTCAACATAGCTAAACAAGGAGACCTCTCCGCAACATAGATAGGAAAGGTGAAATCAACAATCAAAGGCAAGAAGAAGCAAAGCAAGGACATCAACAATACCTCTGTAGCAGGGGTCCAATCAAGAAGAGCCCTAATACACTCCTACAATCTATAATAGATGCAGTCATCTGGAACATTAGATCAGTGAACACAATGCAGCCTTTGAAAGGATAATCACATTGCACAAGAAACTTCACTTTGAATTCATTGGCATCATGGAACCAATGCAGCAAGTAAGAAAGATGGACAGATATAGAAGGAGGATTGACTTCACTCAAGTAGCGGCTAATGTCTCCAATAAAATCTAGGCATTCATTGATGATGTTTATGAAATCACAATCCTGTATTATATGGTGCTGCAACTCACTTTGAAGCTTTTCCACATTGAAACACAAGTTGAACTCATACTCACACTAGTTTATGCTAAGTGTGATCCAATAGAGAGAATAGAACTGTAGGACTCAATGTATGCTACGGCTCATGACATGATAGTTCCATGGCTAGTAGGGGGAGACTTCAATGTGATATGAGATCAAGAAGAAAAGTTTGGAGGTATGCATGTACTCCTCAATGAAGTAGATGACTTCAGACACTACATCAACACTTGCAATTTAATTGACCTGGGATTCAAAGGCAACATCTTTACATGGTGGAATGACAGAGCAGATGAAGACTGCATCTTCAAAAGACTAGATAGATGTCTAGCTAATGCAGAATTTCAGCAAACCTTCCCAAGGCTAGAATCTATCTAAGATTGCCTCAGATCACAACCCTCTTCTATTAAAATGTGACATCAAAGCAATGCCAATCAAGAAGCCATTAAAATTCCTTAACTTCTAGACCAAACATGACACCTTCAAAGTAGTTGTAAGAGAAAATTGGCAAGCAAATTTCTATGTTGACCCCTTGATACCACAGTATAGAAGAACAAAGTAAGAGACTCAAGGAAAGCAAGCAAAATCATAGGTACGAAAGTTTCCCTACAAAAAGGGGCTGCCTTCAGCAACCCTTAAGGGACGACTTGCCAAGCTACACAAACAGTTAATTTGTTTATAGTCACAAAAGTTTTCCTACAAAAGGGGCTGGCTTCAACAACCCATTCAGGGACGGCTTTCCAGGCTACACAACTCAGAGAACTTTTGTACTATAACCAACGTTAGCTGTTCATAACTCAGAAAACTTTTGTACCACAATAAGTTAACTTTCAAAGAGTACACTTACTTTATTTTCATACATGGACCGGCCTTTCCATCCATTCGAAAGAAAGAACAAGAGGAAAATTTAGAAAGAACTCATATGTAATATATCACAAGAGATTTACAAAGATTACAAGATAATTCTAAGTTGTTGTCTAACATGATCCTACAACTAATACAAGGCCTCCTTTATATAGGACTAGGAGGTTATTACAAGACAAACATTCTAGATAAAGCAAACCTATCTTACATGGCAAACTTATCTACAAGCGGGTTCCTCCTGGCATGTCTTGAACCATAGTAAAAATACTATAAGGACTGGTGCAATGGTATCAAAATCCTTAAAGACGTTGCATTTGAATTCCATGAAAATATAATATTGATGGCCTAGGTACCAGAAAAACCATAGTAGTTCTAGTGGAATATCCATGGCTTGAGATATGAATATATGGAAGAACGGATATTCTGGATTGACACCATAAGGCTTGAGAATGGATCCTCCATATTGTCGGAAAACTTGGAGCTCATAAAAAGTTCTTCTCTCCATAATAATTGACGGATCAAAGGGATTCATGAGGGAACAACTCCGGTGGATGATATGTTGGCTTTAATAAACTTGTTCCCGATTTATTTGAAAACATAAAGATGTGGCTACTTGGCTTCAGTTTTACTGGGGAAAATCTTTTTGAGAATTCTTCTGGTCGCGATAGAAAATCTGCGAGAATATTATCCTTTCCTTTCAGGTGCCTGACTTGAAACTTGTATGGAGAGAACCATTGAGCCCATCTGAGAATCTGAGGATTGGGGATAAGTTTTGAATTTATCCAGATCATTTTTGGGAAAGCTTTCATATTAATTTCTACTAGAAATTCTGTATGGATAAGGAAGAAATTGAATTTCTTGATTCCATTCTTTACTGCAAGAATTTCTTTGAAGGTGGAGTGATAATATTGCTCGGCATCTTTAAACTTTCCACTGGCGTATTCGCATATTTTCCGCTGGCCATCTTTTTTTTCAAATAGAACAGCACTCAAATATTCATGGCTGGCATCAGTTTGCAGTATCTTTTTTCCATCTGAAGGGATGTAGAGAGACTTGACATTTTTACATATCTCCTTTATTTTTCTGACTGCTTCATCTTGTTTCTCTCCCCATGATGGTGCATTTTTCTTGAGCATTCCTGTGAGCGGTGAAATGTATGTAGAGATACTTGGGATGAAATCTCTTACATAATTTATTACACCCAAGAACTGATGGATCTGCTTTGTTGTGAGGTTGGTGTCCGAAAATTTAAGTAATTCCGGACATATATGCGGTCCTGGACTGTATTCACCTTGGGCAAAATGCATTCCGAGAAAATCAATCTCCTTTTGAGCAAGAACCATCTTTTTTGCTGAGATCATGATTCCGTACTGTGTTACTAATGTCTCGAATTGACGAAGCAAGTTGACATGTTCTTCTAATATATCACTAAATAACAGGATGTCATCAATATAAACTAAGGAGGTATGGAGGATGGGTTGGAAGATTTTTATCATGGCTTTTTGGAACAAGGAGGGTGCAGTTTTCAACCCGAAGGGCATGACTTCCACTGGAAGTGATGATCGGGGATGCAAAATCCCGTTTTGGGTCGTTCTTCATGGTGGATTCCCAATTGCCAAAATCCAGATTTTAAATCAAACTTAGAAAAATATTTGGCCTTGGCTAAGTGGGAGAAAAGAGTGAGTTTATTTGGGATGGGGAATTTATCATCTTGGAGGAAATGGTTTAGTGGCTGGTAATTAATAACTAACCTGAGTTTTCCTCTTGTCTGCTCAGCTCGTTTGTTGACATAAAATGCTTCGCATGCCCATTGTGAATCCGATGGCTCTATCAGATCAAACTCCAAAAGTTCTTCGCATTCATTCTTTGCAAGCTGAAGATGATCTGGATTCATGCCTGAATGACTGGCTTTTGTCCGATTGATGTTTTTATTTTTCTTGAAAGGGAGTTTGATAAAAAACTCTTGGTTTTTCCATAATGGGCTTTTTCCTTTTTTTTATGAAATCCTTTTGGGATTCAGCACATGAATGTTCAATGAGATTTTGCTCAATCTCTTTGATTTGTTCATCATCGGTGATTTGGAATAGCCTTGGAATCTCAGAATAAGGTCTGAACTGCTTTTTAAAAGCTATCCCGTTAGCCTTGATCTGGAGTTGATCTCTAAGTTGCCTGTAAATGTCGAATCCAATAATAAGATCTTTTCTAGGCACATAAGATCCTAGCAGCTTGGTTCTGTACTTCAATGCTGGAAAGAACTCAATTGTGACCGGATGCTTTGTAATGACAGTTGTGGTTAAGATTGCATTTGATGCAGTGTTGAAATCTTTGAAATGCGGTACCCATTGATCTTCAGGGAGAACAACAGGATTTATGAGTGAGGATGCAACTCCGGTGTCGATGAAAGCATTAACTCGACTTGGTTTATCCCATTTGGATGAATAGACTTTGAGTTCTACTTGTTGAACGACTGTGAGCGCATTGATCTCCTCTCGGGCCTCGATCACTGGTTCGAAAATTTGGTACTGATCATTGCCTTGATCTTCATAGATATCGAGAGAGAATATAGTTTCTTCATTGGGTTCATCATCCACAGAGAATATCGATTCAAGGTCCTCCTATTTTCTAAGATGTATGCTTGTGTAATCTTCAATCTCTTCAAGGAGTTTGACAGATCTTCTTGATTGGGGACAATTTTTGCGAAATGTCCAATCTTATGGCAAATAAAGCATCTGGCCTTCTGCGTCTGAAATATTTTGTGCGCCTCATGGATCTTGATTTTCCATCTAGAATTCTTGGCCATTTGAACCTCCTGAATTCTTTGCGTCGTCTGGGCATGTGGTAGGAACATCCTGATCCGGTGATTAGATCAGATTTGCGGCATGCTTTGTCAAGCGCTGGATTGTGTTGGAGAATTTGCTTTAGGGCTGAGCGTTTCGTACAAATGTCATCCAATGCGACAAAAATAGCCTGCCTGATGTAACCAATTTGTGAGATAGTTATGGAATGGAACTTTTCTTCAATGATGTTCATAGTTCGGCTTGCCAACAACTTTGGAAGGGAAGAGACAAAGGCTTGCTTCAGATTGATGTCTCCGCTGATTTCAAAGTATATCTTGGCCATTTTTTGAAAATGTCTGTCAATGTCATTTCTGTCGAATGACACACACTTCATCTCGAAGAGCTGTCTTCGCATTTTCTCCTGTCTTTGGCTAGTATCTCCGCAGAAAACTTCATGTAGGATTCGGATGTTGAAGGCAAAATCTTGGGAAGTGAGAAAAGTATTTTTGTCTTGAAATCCAAGTGAGTTCCACCAATCTCTGAGGATTCCTGAGAACCGTGAAGTGAGTTCTGACAAGATGATATACTTTTCTCGTTCTGCCAAATTTTTGCTCACCATCCAAGTATAGAAGTCTTGGATCCTTTGAGGCCATTTTGAAACCTTGACGTCGTCTAAGGTGAAAGTATGGAAGCCAGTTCCAACTGGCTTGGGCGCCATGGGCTCGTATCTCCTTTTTGGGATTGGCTCATCTGTCATCCCTTCTTGTTCGTCATCTACTTCAGATACTTCTGGCTCTCTTGGAAGGTTTACAAATGTTGGAGGATTGACATCTTTGGAAGAGTTTGTTGTAGATTTATTGCTTGATTGAGAGCTATCTTCCATTGATTCATCTTTTGATGAATTCAGAGATTCTGACCATGGAGTATCTTCTTCCGATATGCATCTTGGCTGGGAGACATAGAGGTCTGGAGCCTTCTGGTCAGAAATCATTAGATTTTCGGGGTTGGACCCTTTTGAACTTTCTCCTTGGCCTCGCCTTTTCTTGGTTTGTTTATGTGCTGCAAGGGCATCTTTTCTTTCCCAAACCAATATTGCGATATCAAACTCCTATTCTTCTTTTAAGGGTTGGGTGAAAGAGAATGGATTCTGTGAGGTAGATGGGTAAGTAGAAAAGGTGTTGTCTAATTTAGGTGGGGAATATGGTTGTGGAGACATAGGGAAGAAAGTAGGTTTTGAAGGGACAACTGGGGTTGTTTGTGGCTTAAAGTGGTCATTTCTCAAAAGCTGAATCTGTTCTTTGATGGAAATCGTCTCCTTTTGTTGTTGTTGGAAGAATTGGAAAAGTGAAGTTCCTGGCGGACAAATCTCGTATTGTAAATTTGCCAACCTTGGTGTTATAACCCATATTTGTACGTGTTAGATTACACCGTAAGATAGTCTACCTAGGTCCGAGAAGAGAATTACCTTTGAGACAATAAGAGTTTAGTCCTATTGGTCTTAAATGATGCAAAGGTGTATAAGGGTGGTTAACAAATATTAGAAGATAAACGAGTTAAGGATGTTGTAACGCGCATTTTTGGGTAAATCAAGAGGGGGTTAACATCACCAAAATGTCATGTTTTAAGGTATTTGAATAATATGATATCCGTTTCATAAGTCTTGAAGTCAAACGAGTTATAAAACAAAAGTCGACAAAAGTTGTCGCAACTTAGGTTCACAATTTTACTTAAACGTTAGGTCAAATGTTTCTGCGATTTTCTCCCAATTTATAAGGAATTACGGGGTGATCTACCTACCAAATTAAAGGTCTATGAGTCTAGTTTCCAATTCTTCAAACCGTTTGTCAATACGATCTTGGAGTATTGAGATAATTGTATTTCCGTAGAACAGCGCAGGCTGGTAGGTGACAAGTAGGTTCATCACCTACTTGCCAAAATTAAGGGCAAAAATTTAAAAGCCCCAAGTCGGTGAAGAGAGGGCTTTTAAAAGCTTCTAAATCCAGCTAATTCACTATTATTTCACAGCCTCAAAACCAAAAAGAACCCCTGCAACCCCTCCCCAAAATAATACCACACAAACCCTAATTGATTTTCCCCTCTTCCAAGTTCTAGTTGAAGGTAAACCCTAGAGTTTGAGGAACCAAAGCAAGGGATGAGTTATCTAACAAGCAAGGTGAGTTTATTGCTCTATTTAATACATGTTTTCTACTATTAAGTCTTGGTAAGTCGTTCTATGTGTGTAAGAACTCACAGGACGGTGATCGGAAGCAGTGAGTTCAAGTTATTCACTTGTAGCGGACTGTTTTGTGGACTGTTTTGTGTTGCTGTAAGGCTGCGTGTTATACTACTGATTTGTGGAGTTTTGGATGAGGAAGGGTGTGGAGAAACGCCATATATATTTAGGGTTGTGGCCTGATAGTTGTTCATAACATTTCCGGATCGTTTGACACGACTATAGTGGCCATCGTATGTATGAAGCGATTGGCTTGTGCGTGGACTGTTTTGGGAGGTTCGATATGATTCTTATTGATGTTGTTTGGCTGTTTGGTGACTGTTCTGACTTGTGTGAAGTCATATATATAGGGGAGGTGCTGTCCGTTTTATTGCAAAATAGGTTACAGTCGATACATAATAGTTACGACGCCTACACGATAACGGTAGTGTCATTTCTCTTATTGTAGACTAAGAAGCCGTGGAAGTTTCATAGCTTGAGATTAGAAAGTATTGCAAGGTATGTGAGACTATCCTTTTCCTTCTTTTTCACGACTCTGACTGTACACAATGCAATGAACGAACCCCAAAGATACTCTACTCTTAGAAGGTAGCAGTACGTATATTGTTTCCCCTCTTATGGGAGGATTGATATGTTATTATTTTACCATGGTAGTATGACTCTTATGAGTCCAGCATGCATTATCTATTTTACTCTACTGAGCCGCGCTATAGTCGGCCGGGTATGGCACCTATTGTGCAACTATACATATGTATATGTTTTACTCTACTTAGTCGCGCTATAGTTGACAGCTATTTTACTCTACCGAGCCGTGCTATAGTCGGCCGGGTATGGCACCTATTGTGCAACCACAGATCAGTTGGGTATGATAATGAGGAGGCCCACAGAGGCATATGTATGAGATGATGATGAGGCCCACAGAGGCGTATATATGTATATGATGATTTTCAAAAGGATATAAATATATGTATATGCATATGCATGTCAGGCATGACATGGTTAGTCGCCCTCAGAGGCATTCAGATGGTACAGGTTGTATGTCTCTTACCCTGATGCTTATTATTGTTCTTGCATTATGTTTCCTGTCTTACATACTCAGTACATTATCCGTACTGACGTCCTTTATTTGTGGACGCTGCATGTCGTGCTGCAGGTCCAGGCAGACAGATAGACGAGGCTTCCCCACCACAGTAGGCTACTCAGTTCAGCAGATATTGGCGAGATCCATCCTTCGGACTTGCCACAGTCTTGGTATGCATTTTGTTGTAGGCATTATGGGCATGTCGGGGCCCTATTCCGACATAGGTTGCATTATGTACGTTTTTGTAGAGGCTCATAGACAATTGTCAATTTATGCAT
>MCJB01037830.1:30654-91561 GCA_002018475.1 Nicotiana obtusifolia | reverse complement strand
ATATGTATGAGATGATGATGAGGCCCACAGAGGCGTATATATGTATATGATGATTTTCAAAAGGATATAAATATATGTATATGCATATGCACGTCAGGCATGACATGGTTAATCGCCCTCAGAAGCATTCAGATGGTACATGTTGTATGTCTCTTATCCTGATGCTTATTATTGCTCTTGCATTATGTTTCCTGTTTTACATACTCAGTACATTATCCGTACTGACGTCCTTTATTTGTGGACGCTGCATATCGTGCTGCAGGTCCAGGCAGACAGATAGACGAGGCTTCCCCACCACAGTAGGCTACTCAGTTCAGCAGATATTGGCGAGATCCATCCTTCGGACTTGCCACAGTCTTGGTATGCATTTTGTTGTAGGCATTATGGGCATGTCGAGGCCCTGTTCCAACGTAGGTTGCATTATGTACGTTTTTGTAGAGGCTCATAGACAAGTGTCAATTTATGCATAGACAAGTGATGGGTTGACTTATGTACAGTCGAATTGCCTTGTCGGTAAACGTATGTAATTTGTTTTATGGTTCTGCATTGCAGCCTTGTTGGCTACATTATGTATATAAGTATGATCGTATCATGGTATAATGTCACATATCATTATAATTATTATTCGAGATTATATGCATATGACAAGCCTTATAGATAATAAGGAAAGTTAGATGAAGGGTACGCCGGCGCCCGTAGGGTAGGGTCCAGTGCCAGTCGCGGCCCTCCGGCTTAGGTCGTGACACGATATCCTTTATTAATGTATCTTTCTTCATCCTCTTTGCATTGTTCCAGTGTTGCACCTACTTGATTTCGTCAACCACCTTTTTCCTAAAATTCATGATGTACCTCCGAAGGTTCAAAGTTGGAGGCTTCTCTTGTCGTCTGCCCAACTGTCGCATTACCCTGACCGGCGTGTATGGCCTAACGTACTTGAGTCCTATCAGCATTAGGAAAGGCTGCATGAGGCATCCTACTAAGATATCATCTAAAGGTAGCAAAAGGTAAGCCCACAAAACATTCTCGTTTGTCCTCGACCCAAGGAACTCAATCCAAGCTGTGACACCTATTGGGTATGTGAACTTAAGAGACTTCATCCTACGCTCGATGCATATCACCCGATCCCTCAAGGCACGGTCGATGGGACAAAGTAAGGAAGCTGTATGCAAATGCTCCATCATCCATAATTGTAGCAAAAGGTTACTTCCTTCAAAATACCTGACACCTCCCCTAACCTCACTCAAGGCTTGGTACAACTCTGCTATGATCATAGGCACAACGGTAACGGTTTTGTGTTGCTTCTCATGAAATAGTGCCACCACCACTGACTGTAGACGGGTACCAATGTGCCTCTCATCCAATGGAAAAACCAGTAACCCTAATAAAGCAATGCTGAAAGCTTCGAGGCGACGTCTTTGCCACTTAGCTTTAGTTGTACAGAACTCATCCTGTGGCCCAAATCTAGCAAACAAATAATCTAAAGATATTCAAGACTGGTCGAGGCATTTCAGATGCTTGTTATCTTTTAAGCCTAGGTCGTTGAGAAATCTTGTCCTAGAGTGCTCCCGGGGAAGTATCATGTTCTTGCCTATGTAACTTAAACGGGTGATACCGGACATTTCTGCCAAAGTAGGAGTCATCTCGCATTCCCTAAATTTGAAAGTCAAGTTCGGCAGGCTCTAGTAGGTCAGCATTGCCTTCACTAAGTCTGGGCGGGGTGTGATATCAAGAAGAGAAGTTATGGTACCCAATTTATGCATCAACTCATGCTGCTCTAATGATGAAAACATGTTCCACCACTTGATCAATTTCGTAGGAATCTTTATCACCATCAGCACTTTGGATCTAATCAGCGGATCCATACCTGGATTGGGAGAACATGGTCAACAACTTGGAATGACACCACGACATTTTCTGGGGGACAAATGCAGGACATAATTTGGCTACATTTTGCAGATTGGCCTAAGTGGCTGAAAGTGACTATTAGTTCAAACATGACAAAGTGTAACCCCTAAGCATGAGAAATACTACACTTAAATCTTACATGACTCTAATGTCTCGACAATCATGGTCTTAAAGAATTATTTTGCGAAAATGGATTGTTTGTAAAAATGGCCGATATGGCCAAATGTGGCTAGGGACGCAAACCCGACACGGACCTTAGAGTGATATGAAACTGATTCATGGACTCAAGATCCTAAGACATGGGCAATTGAACCACCTTTGCAAAAATAACCCTACTTTGCAAGAATGGCTGATATGGCCAAAAGTGGCTGGACATGCAGGATTTGGCTACGACCCCGGAAGCCAAGAACCTAAGACTTACTAGGAAGACCGGACCCTATGTGGGTTGCCTACGTATCCCGCCTGGAATACGAGAATCAGGTTCTCGTATTTCGGGAAGATGCAACTAAAAAAATATATCTTCGTCCCTTGCAAAATGATGAAAAATGTAAAAACTTTGGACCTTTTTCTTGAATTCTTGGAAAATGATGAAAAATGTAAAATCTTCTTTTCTTTTTTTTCGATTTTTTCTTCTTTTTTCTTTTTTTTTGTTTTTATTTTTTTCAGAAAAAGATTGTGGAAGAAAAATACTAGTGGGGCCCTATTGTACTTCATTCACCCTTCTTCCCAAGACATTGGTCCGCCAAATGACCTTCTTACCCTCACAGATGCAACATTTAGCACATAAGATGATTAAATGTCATTTTGGGCCACAGGGCCCATTTTGACAAAATTTGGACAGGTTTCCTACAAAAGGACACGGTACCTGGGACCGAGCCTTACTAGGTCTAAATGACATGATGCAAATAAAAATGACCTAAAGGCTGACCTAAGTTTGGGGTTCACTAACAAAGTAGTTCGGGGAAAGCGTATGGTCGATGGTGGCTGCTCAAGCTTTCCACCCACTCCATACGTCCGTCGGCTTCCCCTCCTAAATTAAGGGTGACTCGACAAAGAGTTCGTGCACGTGTTGCGTGCTCCGAGACTTGTTGCAGAAAAAAATGACCGGGCAATGCATATGATGACAGTTATAAAGCGATAAACACATAAAGCAGAAATCATAAACACATAAACAACTAGCAAATAGCAAAATATGAAAGCACAAGATAAGTAACAAAAACATGAAAGCATAATAAAAGTAAGTAAAGCTAACGAAAAAGAACATAAAACTCAACCAAACATTTTGAAAGCCAACAAATCAAGTACTAGCTCGAACCCTCAAAATATTCAAGAAGTCCCCAGCAGAGTCGCCAGAGCTGTCACTCCTCCTTTTTTGGGGGGCGCAAGACTTTACTAAACCCTTTTGATTGATAAAAGGCTTAATAAAACTTGCAAAAAGGGGTTTCCAATTTGGAAAGTGACAAAGAGATGGGTTAATCAGAAAAGTTTAGAGTCGCCACCTGACAGTTGATTCCGGTGTGCCAGGCCACCATTTTAGAACTTAGACTCATAGCCGAGTTCGTACCAGAGATTCGGGTAAGGGGGTTCATTTGATTCGGGGAGAAGGTGTTAGGCATTCCCCGAATCCCGTAAAAGTCATGGTTGCGTACTCGATTTTGTTGGCTTTTAATACATTTGAATTGAGATAAAAAAAAACACACAAAAGGCTTGAGGTCATTCCCACCTAATAAAGAAGGAAAACGGAACTAAAATACTACGAGTTTCACTTTGGTCTTCACATACAAATACCTCGGGGCATTCCCCGGAATATCAAATACATAAGTCCTTCGGGGCATTCCCCGGATAAATTTAACTAGGGAATGACCTCTCACCTCAAAATTAACTAACGTCCTAGTATTGCCTACCCAAGTGTGGTCGGCCTAAGCATGATACTAGCGAGCAATGTAAATAAAAATAAGATTTAAAACAAAGAAAAGCTAAAGCTCAGTTCATGTCCTTGTTCTTTTAACTTTTATTTCATGCATTTAGACAAACCCGGTCCAAAAAGCCACTAAAGACAAGAAAAGAGTAAAATCATAATTACAAATGGGGATATGCGATATGCGAATCGCATTTTGTGCATAAGGGTCGCAGATTAGAACAAAATTTTATGCAGTATCCTGTGTCAAAATGCGATCCTATTTGCGATCGCAAATCGTGTATGCGAACCGCATATTACACGTTGAATCGCAGATCAATACAGAGTCCTAGGTAAAGTTTGATACCAGAAATGCAGTCTCGTCTGCGATAATCCAGTCGAAAATGTGGACCGCATATCAATTATGCGGTTGCAGATTCAACACCAAACACAAATTAATCCTATGTTTCTGACAACATAGGTCCAAAGTGCGAATCGCATATCAGTTATGCGGTCGCAGATTCGACACCAAATGCGGCTGATTTGATTGTTTGTTTCGATTTTTCTCTAGTGGGCTGATTATGTTAAACATCAACTACCTTACATTACTTGTTATGGTGTAATCTGAGCATATCAGTTCATGAAGTTAACGAATCAAAGACAAATACTCATGACTTTGTCATATTTCAATCATACTAACAAAATGAGCGAGAATTAAGAATTGGACATGAATGAAGATTTCGTAGTGATTTTGAACGTCGATACAAGCAGCAGGGGGCCACGAACCACGATCGGAACTCGAATTGGCAACTAAATCGAACCCCAGCACACCTCGATCGAAATTGATTCTTGAAAACCTTTCCCCAACCAAGCCATCGAAGAAGGCAGAAGTATATATATCTCTGTTTTTCTGGTTTTTTTGAAATTTATTTGAAAAAGAAGAAAACTACAATTGATTTGAACTCCTTTTCTTTTTTTGGTTTTCTGAGGTTTGTTGTAAAAGAAAACTAGACCCCTCTCTCGATTTTTCTAATTTTTCTTGTTCCCTCTCTCTCGCTGTGAATGCCTCTTATCCTTCACCTACCAGATCCTCTCTTATTCTTTTTCCTCAAGAAAATAATCATTCCCCCCTCTAGAAGGATCCCCAAGTCGGTTAGTAATCGAGTGAAAATCAGTAAGTGAAGTCGTGTGTGTGTGAGAGGAAATATTCTCTGTCAGAGTTGGTTATTCATACGTGGTAGAGAGGGAAAGAGTGGGCTAGGTTATTGGGTTGCAATTTTGGGCTTTTAATTCTGAATTTGGACTTCCAAAGTTTACCAAACTTGGGCTAGGAATAAAAGATAAACTTGGGCTAGGAATATGGTTAAAGATAAAAGTTGGGACTGTATTTGGTATTTTTTTCAATTTTGTACCTAAAACATAATTAAATTTAATAATAAAATCAATTCCTACAAAAATAGGCTCCCATAATTATTCTAAAAGTACTATGACTATTAGAGGTGATTCTGACGCATGGGTCAAAAATTACATGTCTACAGTACTCATGCTACACTTCTATAGTAAATGCGCAGTATCTGACAGGTTCATTTGGTGGACATCTGGGCGCGTAGGCGAAGCTGATAAGGATACTTTATGGTGAGCTGCATTCCAGGTTACGTATCGCAGGCCATAGAGTCTCCATCGTACTATTTACTTTATCATGTCTTATTTACATTCCAGGCAGATGTTGTATTATTGTTGTACTCCTTAGTAAATTTTCATGCATTTGTAGTACCGGATATTGGGGATATTCTAGTTGATGCTTACAGATTTACATATTATTATCACCTTTTATTTTCTGCAATACAAATTATGTATACTTGTGAATTTTAAAGGTGTAAATCTCCTTACTTATTAAAAGTTTATGATTTTGAAAGAATTTCTTAAGTTTGATTTGAAGTGGAATTTGGTGTTTGTCGATGTCCGTTTGAGGTTCCAAGCCTTAGAATAGGTTCGTATCGTGATTTATAACTTGTATGTAAGGTTTGGCGTTGTTCCGGAATGTTTAAGTATGAATCGGACACATTCATCGAAGTTTGAATGTTTGAAAGTTTAAAGAAAGGTTTCGATCGTCGAATCGTAGTTCTGATGTTGTTTGGTGTGATTTTAGGCCTCGAGCAGGTTCGTGTCATGTTTTGTGACTTGTTGGTGTGATAAGACGGGGTCTCGGGGGCCTAGGGTGTGTTTCGGGGTGGTTTCGGACCAAGTTTGGATGAATTGCTATTGCTGGTTTGCTGGAGCTAGTTTTGTTCTTCGCGAACGCGGAGGAAGAGACGCATTCGTGAAGAAGGTGTTGGGTTGAAGGCCTTTTTGTTCAATGCGTTCGCGATAAGCCAGTCGCGTTCGCGAAGGTCTGGGCAGTTGTGCTCCGCATTCACGGTTGATTGGTCGAGTTTGCCTAAGGCAAACTGGGCCTGGGAGTCTTGGCCTACGCGTTCGCGAGGATGGTGCCGCGTTCGTGATGGTCAGGCCTAGTAAGGCATCGCGTTCGCGAGCCGGTCTTCACGATCGCGAAGAAAGATTTTGGAGCTGAAGCAGGTTGTATTTTGCGAACACGAGGGCAGTGTCGCGTTCGCGTTGAAGGTCGTCTGGGTAGTGTATTAGAAGCAAAGACGGGCTTTGGCGCATTTTATCCCAAATCTTCCATTGGAGCAGAGCTTGGGGCGATTTTTTAAGGAGCTTTTTCGTCATCCTTCACTAGGTAAGTGATTTCTTCATATTGTGAGTTAAATACATGAATTATACATGGAAATTGTGAGACTTTAAAGAAAAACTAGAATTTTGTATTTTTGTATTTTTATCACGAAATTGGACATAAAATTAGGAATAATCTATATATTCAAGTTTGTGGCGTTATGGGTAATGATTATCTTCAAAAAATTTCGGAATCTGGGTTTGTGGCCCTGAGGGTTGACTTTGTTGACTTTTCGGCCGGAGTTGAGAATTATTATAAATTGTTAAAATTATACGCATTGGAGTATATTTTGATTGATTTGCACCTTTTTTGACAAATTTCGGACCGATGGGCATTGGTTTGAGGTGTAAGAGAGGCGTTGGAGCCGGTTATGGAACTTCGGAGCGAGGTAAGTCTTCCGTCTAACCTTGTGAGGGGGGAAACTACCCCCTAGGTGATGTAATTGTTATGTGCTACTAGTTGTGGGTGCTACACGCACGAGGTAACGAGAGTCCGTACGTAGCTAAAGCATGTTTATTCTGGGTAGATTTAGGACTTAATCAGGTAATATTTGAATTGTTTGGACTCATTTTGCTAGGTTAATTAACTGAAATTATAATTGAAATTGATTTTATATATATATATATATATATCTTGGAAACAACTCGAGGTGATAAAATGGTCAGGCCTAGTAAGGCATCGCGTTCGCGAGCCTGTCTTCACGATCGCGAAGAAGGATTTTGGAGCTGAAGCAGGTTGTATTTTGCGAACACGGGGGCAGTGCCGCGTTCGCGTTGAAGGTCGTCTGGGTAGTGTATTAGTAAGCAAAGACGGGCTTTGGCGCATTTTATCCCAAATCTTCCATTGGAGCCGAGCTTGGGGCGATTTTTGAAGGAGCTGTTTTGTCATCCTCCACTAGGTAAGTGATTTCTTCATATTGTGAGTTAAATACATGAATTATACATGGAAATTGATGGAAATTGTGAGATTTTAAAGAAAAACTAGAATTTTGTATTTTTCTATTTTTACCACGAAATTGGACATAAAATTAGGAATAAACTATATATTCGAGTTCGTGGTGTTATGGGTAATGATTATCTTCAAAACATTTCGGAATCCGGGTTTGTGGGCCTGTGGGTTGACTTGGTTGACTTTTCGACCGGAGTTGAGAATTATTATAAATTGTTAAATTATACGCATTGGAGTATATTTTGATTGATTTGCACCTTTTTTGACTAATTTCGGACCGATGAGCATTGGTTTGAGGTGTAAGAGAGGCGTTGGAGTCGGTTATGGAACTTCGGAGCGGGTAAGTCTTCTGTCTAACCTTGTCAGGGGGAAAACTACCCCCTAGGTGATGTAATTGTTATGTGCTACTAGTTGTGTGTGCTATGTATGCACGAGGTAACGAGAGTCCGTACGTAGCTAAAGCATGTTTATTCCGGGTAGACTTAGGACTTTATCATGTAATATTTGAATTGTTTGGACTCATTTTGCTAGCTTAATTAACTGAAATTATAATTGACATTGATTTATATTTATATATATATATATATATATATATATATATATATATATATATTAGGTTGAGTTTTATCACCTCGAGTTGTTTCCAAGATATTTGATAAACGTAAAGGGGTATATTCACTATTGTGTACCTGTATCTATGTTGTAAGCACGTGCGTCGTGATTTGATAAGTTTCATCCTTTCTTGTGGAGCTGGCCGAACATCTCCACTCTATAATAGATGCATCTATGGTTCGTGCTGCTCAATCCTCGGCAGTATGTACACATTATTTTGGATCCGATCATACGACCTCGGCATAATCGTGCGTTATATCGCTAGCAGTCCGAATATTTACGAGATTATCCTTCCACTGATGCCCGGCATTTTATATGGTATTCCTTATTCATTTGATATTGGCACTTGATATTTTCCAAGTTGTTGAGATAGAATACGAGATTGAGAAATTTATATCGTTAAAAGAAATTTTGAAAGATTATGTTGGTTATCGTTTTATCCCACCATTACTATTGTGCTTCATATCTGTTAAGGATTTAGCATACTACTTTGTTGGATCTCTAGTAAGTATCATTGTCGGCCCCTCGTCATTACTTCTCCGGGGTTAGGCTAGATACTTACTAGGTACGCGTTGATTTACGTACTCATGCTACACGTCTGCACTAAATGTGCAGGATCTGACAGGTTTATTTGGTGGACATGTGGGCGCGTAGGTGCACCTACTGAGAAGACTTTATGGTGAGCTGCATTCCAGGCTAAGTATCACAGCCCATAGAGTCGCTGTCGTACTATTTACTTTATCCTGTCTTATATACATTCCAGACAGATGTTGTATTATTGTTGTACTCCTTAGTAAATGCTCATGCATTTGTGGCTCCGGGTTTTGCGAATATTCTATTTGATGCTTACGGATTTGCATATTATTATCACCTTTTATTTTATGCAATACTAATTATGTATGTACTTATGAATTTTAAAGGTGTAAATCTCCTTACTTAATAAAAGTTTATGATTTCCAAAGTAATAAAATGAACAATTTACATGATAATTCATGGTTGGCTTGCCTAACGGCAATGTTGGGCGCCATCATGGCCTATAGTGGATTTTGGGTCGTGAGAGCTTGGTATCAGAGCTCTAGGTTCATTTGGGTCTCACGAGTCATGCGCAAGTCTAGTATAGTCTTGCAGATTGGTACAGAGACGTCTGTATTTATCTTCGAGAGGCTACAGGGCATTTAGGAGCACTTCCCTTCTTGATTCCTCGTCGTGCGATTTGATTCCATTGAAGCTTATGCCTTCATTTCCTTCCTACCCAATCTTATGTAACATAGAGTGCTGGTTATCAATTGGGCATCGAGGAGTTGTAATGCTACTAGAGATGTGGTGTAGGATGTTTCTCCCTGCGTATTCGATTGGGCTATTGTCATCACCTCGTGGAGGGCTGTCAATTCAGCATAATGATTAGTGTTGCATACGATTTTGCGGCTATGCACGGTGCATTATGATGTTCATAAATGGTTATCGTGTCGTGTTGGTATAAATGGTAAGGTGCTTATTTATGTGTCGCGGCAATGAATGACTCGAAAGGAGGATTACCGGTTCATGGTTTAGAGGTTCGGCATTTAGTTCCAGCGGAGGAGAGGCAATTGGACTATGGATGCTCAGGCCTCGGTTGACGGACTAGCGAGATCGGATATTTTCGAACTTGGTGGAAATTCTCAATTGTGACATGGTGTAGTCATCCTTGTTGGAACACATTGAAGCTCCTCAGTGTTATGGTCTCGTTGGAATTGCCTTCGGGGCAGGGTGTTACGGGATGGTACTTGAGCAACGATTATTAGAGATGGTAGTGTAAGGCGGCTTCAGTGTCGAATAAGTGTTTCTAGTGTTGATGGCTCGAGAAAGATGATCTTTAAGGAGGCTTAGAGTTGGTGGCAATTTATCCGTTCGGGTGCTACAAAGATGGATTATGATTTGAGGTAGTATTTTGGCAGTAAAGGAGGAGAAAGGATATGGTGGGAGGTGTCTCGCAGTGATTGATTGCTAGCAGGTCAAGTATGAACAACAGAGGTCGAGAAGTTGCTTAAGGAGATGGTTTAACCGAAGTGGGAGTGGCAGAGTATAGCATATGGATTTTGTGGTAAGATAACCACGTGCCTTGAGAAAGTTTAGAGCGATTTGGGACTCATGGTGGAAAGTGACTAGGTCTACTGATTTTATTTGGGATGGTGGTTATTGTATTGTGGAAGATTGAATATGGCTGAGACGAGTTTGCTTGAAATGAAAAGGGGTGTGAAAACTTGATTATCGTTTTTGGATACAACGTGACTTCGAGTTTGGAATGTATTGTCGGTCTTTCAGTTGATGTCAGTGGGGAATGAACCGAATTTTACAGCTGGTGGACGAGCATGGGCTCGGGAGGGTAAACTAATTTCGTGGTAGTTGTACCAGTGCAGCGTCATTAGAAGATGTCGGTATGGAATTCCACAGGTGGGCTATCTCATGTGAGCAGGTTAGCAGTTGCGTGATTTTGATGAGGTTTCTGTGAAGTGTTCTACTTACTACCCAGCAGGAGGTTGAATATGCGACTGTGGCTGATAATTCGGAATGCTCATGAAAAGTTTAACAAGATATTACGAGAAATTTGGCGGGTTAGCGGTGCCAGATCATGATGATTGAGAAGGAGGAATCTTTCTGGGTTCAAGATTTATGTGCTTGTAGCTTTAAGCTACGTGGGGGAGCCCACCGCCTACGATTGGATCACGTGGTTGTCTTCTTGTGCGGTTTCTGGTTATCGATGCATTGGTGGATTATTTATGACTAAGAAAGAAAACATCAGGGATGATGAATGTGTGCTATATTTCGCCTTATCGATTAATGTGCAGGTTTTGGGAAGACTCAGTGTTTATGCTTCTTGTGGATGTGATGTACAAGGAAAAGAATCCATCCGGTTTCTTCTTTGGGAGTGTTCATGTGCTAACAGAGCGTTGGAGTTTGATTATATTCGGGACCAAGTCAGAGTGGGTGACTATCAATAGTGGTTCTAACGGGTTCAAGGATGTAAGCGCGGTGTCTAAGGATTTTTGGGTTCTTTGTGTGGCTGAAGACCGAAATTTTGCAGCGGAATGTGAAGATTACTTGGAGGAATTTTCTACGTTATCATCGGGTCTGTAGGGTAGTATTGGGAAATAGGAGAAATATCTTCAGATTCGTGGAAGGTCATTCAGAATGGATGTACCAGTTGGAGATGCTATTGTGCGCATAAGGAGGGTATGAGATGGTTCATGGGCATTGAGACGATGTGGTCTCGTGAATTGGGTCACTCGGGATGAGTGTTGTTGCGTTTCGTTATGTTTTGAATGGAGCTATTATTATTTCTAAGACAAGTCAAGAGTAAATCGGATGAAGTGGGGTCGGTTAGTAATGGTTTAAATCAGCATGATTATGGTGATAATCAGTTCCTTCGGCATGTTAAGTTAGACAGGTGGTTTGTGGTTGTATGTACGGGCTTGACAGCCACCATAATTTGCTTGATTTGGGAGGTATTAGACTCCTATGGCCTTGTTGTGTAAATGGATCCCAGAAGAGTTATGGCGATTTAGACTGCAACTTGAGGTTTGTATTTTCTGCGGTCATGGAAATTCAATTTCGTGTTGCGATGGTTCTTCTGAAATAAATTAAGTGAAAGGTTTCCAGCCAATGAAGTGTTTATTCTACTAGTAGTTCAGGGGTTATGATGAATTCTTGTACTCTTGCGTAGCGGCATGATAGGTGCAATGAGCGGCATAAAGATTGAAAGTTGAGGATCAAGGTTGCGGCTCAATATTGATAAGAATGTCATGAGCTCGGATGGGCAGGGAAGAATTGAGATGTTTAGAGTAAGCTGGCATTATCTTAGTGTCGCCTGAGAATGGTATTCTGTGGAAGAAGCATTGTTTATTGATTTTTGGATTCGTGATTTGCTTTACAGAATTAGTACGGTTGGTGGTATGGAGGTTCAGACTTTGATACCTGGTTCCGAAGGTCGTGGGAGCGTATCCCACGGGAAAATTATATAAATGTGACATGTTAGTCCCTTGATTATTAAGGATTGAAATCAAGTATGGAGATTCTGGTACTATCGCTAATGTAAGAGTTTATGACTGAAAGGCGCTCTATTCCTTTGGTTGTGGACTGTGGGAGTTTGTTCCAGATTGGACGGCTACTCGTGTGTGTCATGAATAGGGCCATTATGGATCCTTGAAAGATTGTTGGCCCATTATGGTATGATCAGAATCGGCTTGAGGTTCGTTGGTGGGTCTAATGTGAATGAGTGCTCTACATAGGTCAGATGTGTTCATTCGGCATAGCATTGCTTACGGAGGAATCTTCGGGCGTTGGATGTTATTCCCATCATCAGCTATTCCATGTAATACTCTATTGTGCCAAGTGGGTTGTGAGACGGCTTGATTATTCGCACATGTGTTGTGATCCCGTGTAGCTTATGGTATTATATGAACAAAATGGTTCTCGAGATGCAGGTCATTTATTGCACTTTAGTCGTGCTTGGGTTTTTGTAGCGTATGGCACTATCCATCTCCCCAGGGTTGTAATATTAATTTGGCGTGCTTATGGTCGATATTCGGGCATTTAGTAAGTATAAGCATTTCGGCTTGATGGATGTTTCCTTATTGATTGTTATGTGTGGATTAGGTAGCACGCCGCCACGGGTATATTGTTTGGATCGGGTGGCACATCGGCACGGGTATGTTGTGTGGATCGGGCTGCGCGCCGCAACGATGTAATGTTTGGATCGGGTTGCATGATGCAGCAGTGTCATATTTGGATCGGGTTGCACGCCGCAACAGTGAGATGTTAAGTACGGTTCCTTATACTTATTTTGTGTACCATGTTTGGATCGGTTTGGACATTTTATTCGTTACGCAGGCTGGTGGTTCTTTTCCAGCGTTCGTTCTTCTCTATGGGTCACATTCGAGTTGTATCTAGTTGGCGCTTTGATGGCGTTGTATGAGACTTTATGTCACGACCCAAGCCGGAGGGCCGCGACTGGCACCCCGGCCCTACTTGCCGAGTGCCGACGTACATGTCATCACACTTCTCTTATTGTCTATAAGGACCGACGAGGCTAGTATAAATAACAAACAATAATCATAATCAGCTTGGACTTTCTGATAATAACATGTACATACATATATAATATGGCCAACAAGGATGCAAAAGCAAAAACTACACAACAAAATACATTTGCCGACAAGGTAATTTCTAACTATACATGAATCAACCCCTTGTCTATTGTCTATGAGCCTCTACAAGGAAACAAACAATGCAACCTGTGTCGGAACAGGGCCCCGACATGCCCATAGTGCCTATAACAAAATGCATACCAAGACCACGGCAAGTCCGGAGGATGGATCTCGCCAATATCCACTAAACTGGGCAGCCGACTGTGGTGGAGGAGCCTCGGCTATATGTCTATCCGGACCTGCAGCACGACATGCAGCGTCCACAGAAGAAAGGACGTCAGTACGGATAAAGTACTGAGTATGTAAGACAGGAAAACATAATATAAGAACAGTAATATGCGTCAGGATAAGAAACATACAACCTGTACCATATGAGTGCCTCTGAGGGCGACTGACCATGAAATGCCAGATGTGCATATGTATATACATATATCCTTTCTTTAAAATCATATACATATATATATATACATATATATATATATATATATATATATATATATGTGGGCCTCACCATCATCATATACATACGCCTCTGTGGGCCTCATCATCATCATATCCAACTGATCAGTGGTTGCACAATAGGTGCCATACCCGGCCGACTATAGCGCGGCTCGGTAGAGTAAAATAGCTATCGACTATAGCGCGACTAAATAGAGTAAAACATATACATATATATAGTTGCACAATAGGTGTCGTACCCGGCCGACTATAGCGCAGCTCGGTAGAGTAAAATAGGTAATGCATGCTGGACTCATAGGAATAATACTTTCTTAACCTATCAAGGTGACGTCAGGTCGAAGAAACAACCCACATCAATCCTCCCGTAAGAGGGGAAATAAAATAAGCACTCCTAGCTTCTAAGAGTAGAGCATCTTTGGGGGCTCGTTCATTGTATCATGTATAATCGGAGTCGTGCAAAAGAAAGAAAGGGATAGTCTCACATACCTGGTATTCTCTGCGCCAATTTCAAGCTACGCACTGTCACCATTCCTTAGTCTACAATGAAAGAAGTGATTCTATCGTTATCCTCTAAACGTTATAGTTACAATCAACCATAGCCCTAAATTTATATGGTGTTTCTCTATACCCTTCTTCCTCCAAAACTCCACAACAATAATAGTAAGACATGCAACCCAACAGCACCCCAAGACAACCACAACCCAGTCCATTACCAGTAATTAACTTGAACCCATGGCTTCCGATCACCATCCCATGGATTCTTACATGCATAGAGCGAATTATCAAGAATTCCCAGGAGAAAGGGTGTATGAAGAAGAGCAGTAACTTACCTTGCATGTTGGATAACTCAGCCCTCTTCCTTGGTTCTTCAACCTCTAGGTTTTACTCCCAATTAGGGCTTGAAAGAGAGGAAAATCAGTTATGGCTTTTCCCTAATTCTTCAATCTCCATATTTCTCTCCCCAAATAGAACTTGAAAGAGAGGGAAATTGGTTAGGGTTTGTGTGGGATTTTGAGAAGGGGTCGCAGGGGGTTCTACTTGGTTTTGGGTTTTAGAAATGGTGAAATAGCTGGTCTATACTCCTTTTAAAGGTTGGCAAATAAGTGACGCACGTGTCTGACGCCTACAGGTCTGCGATCGAATTTATGTCGCAGAACCAACATGCGGTTCGCATTCTGGACGTGAAACTCAGCCCAGAAATTTGTCTCATTCTGCGACCCAGGAGGTCTGTTTTGCGGTCCGCATTTTTAGTATGCAATCGCATACTGACCGCATTTCTGACATAGATTTCTGCCCAGAAATCTGTTTCAGTTTGCGATACATTAGGTATAATATGCGGTTCACATTTTGAAAATGCGACCGCACTTATGACCGCATTTTTGGCACTGATCTTTTTGCAGAAATCTGCCATGGTCTACGATTTCAGTGTTAGATATGCGGCCCGCATGTGGGTTTTGCAGTAGCATACCCAGCTTTGCGAATCCCTTTGCTCTTTTCTTGACTTTTTGGACTCTTTTCCGGTTCTTAGGCCCTTATACGTAGACTATCTTACGGCGCAATCTAACATACAAATTACGGGTTGTAACACTTTCCCCCCCTTAGGAACATTCGTCCTCGAATGTAAAGGTTTACGGGGATTTTACTCACTATGGATTCCGGTTGAGTTTCTCTTATAAATAGAGGACAAACTGTCAAGCATTTTACTTAGCGTATGGTCCTCATAGATTATGCAAATTTTTAGATACGTACATGATCTGCATATTACCATTTGTATTAAGAAAGAGTATATCCTCAAGTTATTGCTTACCTCGTAAAGACGCTCCTCCTTTTAATGCGTCCTACGTTCCTCAGGCACCCTCATTATCTCCATTATGGAATAGGTACGGGTATTTAGACTTCATCTCATCCTCTGCTTCCCATGTCATTTCTTCCGTATTCTTGTTCCTCCACAATACCTTAACGGAAGCTACATCCTTTGTTCTTAGCTTGCGGACTTGTCGGTCTAGTATAGCCACTGGTACTTCTTCATATGATAGATCCTCTGTGATTTGTACATCTTTAATAGGGACGACTCGAGAAGGATCTCCGATACATTTCCTTAACATAGATACGTGGAATACCGGATGGACAAATTCCAATTCGGATGGCAATTCTAACTCATATGCCACACGTCCAATTCGTCGAAGAATTTTATACAGATCGATATACCTTGGACTCAGCTTACCTTTCTTCCCAAAACGCATGACACCATTCATTGGTGAGACTCTCAGGAACACCCAATCACCAACTTCAAGATCCAGATCACGACGTCGGACATCAGAATAGGACTTTTGCCTGCTTTGTGCCGTCTTCAATCGTTCTTGTATCACCTTCACCTTCTCGATGGCTTGGTGGATCAAATCTGGCCCATATAACTCAGTTTCACTGATTAGAACCATCCAACTGGTGATCTACATCTCCTCCCGTATAGTGCCTCGTATGGGGCCATCTTAATACTGGAGTGGTAGCTATTATTGTAGGCAAATTTTATGAGTGGAAGATGGTCATCCCAATTTCCCTTAAAATCTAGAACACATGCTCGTATCATATCTTCCAATGTCTGAATAGTACGTTCAACCTGTCCATCAGTCTGCGGATGAAAAATCGTGCTGAGGTTCACCCGTGTACCCAAACCCTTCTGAAAGGACCTCCAAAAGCTAGCCGTAAATTGAGCTCCTAGGTCTGATATAGTAGACACCGGCACACCATGAAGTCTAACAATCTCCTTAATATATAGCTTCGCATAGTCTTCAGCTGTATAGGTCGTCTTAACTGGCAGGAAATGGGCACATTTTGTAAGTCGATCAACTATCACCCAGATGGAGTCAAACTTATGATAAGAGCGAGGTATTCCAATAGTGAAGTCCATATTAATCACCTCCCATTTCCAGGTTGGAATTTCTATATTCTAAAGCAATCCACCGGGTTTCTGATGTTCTATCTTTACTTGTTGACAATCGGGAAACTGGGCTACAAATTCTGCGATAGACTTCTTAATGCTATACCACCAATACTGCTCTTTGACATCGTGATACATCTTTGTCGAGCCGGGATGGATGGAATATCGGGACTGATGGATTTCCTTCATACTCTTCTCTCGCAACCCTGCCACATTAGGCACACATAATCGGCCCTGGTATCTCAGTGTTCCATCCCCTCCGATCTCAAAAGCTGAAATTTTACCCAGCTGAATGCCTTCTCTCAATCGTACCAAGGTGGAATCTTCATATTGCCGTGCTTTTACCTCGGTCGCGAGAGATGATTCCGATGTATTATGCACAGTAACACCTCCTTCCTCGGAGTCTAATAATTTGATTCTCATATTGGCCAGCTGATGAAGCTCTTTAGTCAACCCCCATCTACCTGCTTCAATGTGCACTAAGCTTCCATTGACTTACGGCTGAGAGCGTCTGCCACAACATTGGCTTTACCGGGATGATACAATATCTCGACATCGTAGTCTTTCAGCAACTCGAGCCAACGTCGCTGTCTCAAATTCAACTCCTTCTGACTAAAGATATATTGCAAACTCTTGTGATCTGTATAGATGTCAACATGGACGCCGTATAAGTAGTGCCGCCATATCTTCAAAGCATATATTACTGCAGCCAATTCCAAATCATGGGTTGGATAATTCTTTTCATTCTTCTTCAATTGTCGTGATGCGTAAGCAATCACCTTCCCATGTTGCATCAATACGCATCCCAAACCTACACCTGAAGCATCACAATAGACTACATAACCTTCTGTTCCCTCCGGGAGAGTAAGCACTGGTGCGGAGATCAACCGATTCTTTAGCTCCCGAAAACTACGTTCACAAGCGTCGGACCACTGGAACTTGGTAGCTTTCTGTGTTAACTTAGTCAATGGTGCTGATATAGAGGAAAACCCTTCTATAAACCTCCTATAATATCCCGCTAGCCCTAGAAAAATGCGGACTTCTGACGGTATTGTGGGTCTCGGCCAACTCTTCACTGCATCGATCTTCTGGGTGTCGACACTAATACCCTCATCAGATATCACATGGCCTAGGAATGCTACTGAGTTCAGCTAGAATTCACATTTGGAGAGCTTCGCATATAACTTGCGATCCCGAAGGGTCTGTAATACTATCCGCAAGTGGCCCGTATGTTCTGTCTCCGAACGGGAGTACACTAGAATGTCATCAATGAATACAATCACGAACACATCAAGATAGAGCCTGAATACGGTATTCATGAGATCCATAAAAGCTGCTGTGGCATTTATTAGCCCGAACGACATCACCAAGAATTCGAAATGCCCATATCTCGTCCGAAAGGCTGTTTTTGGAATATCCTTCTCCTTGACCCTCACCTGGAAATACCCTGAACGTAGGTCAATCTTGGAAAAATATTTGGCACCCTGAAGTTGGTCAAACAGGTCGTCAATCCTTGGAAGTGGATATTTATTCTTTATAGTAACCTTATTCAACTGTCGATAATCGATACACATCCTCAACGACCCATCTTTCTTCTGCACAAACAAGACTGGCGCACCCCAAGGTGAAGTGTTAGGCCTAATGAAGCCCTTATCCAGCAAGTCCTTCAACTGCACTTTCAATATTCTCGCAACTCTGCTAGGGCCATTCTATATGGAGGGATAGAAATTGGGTAAGTGTCGGGCAACACATCAATGCTAAAGTCAATCTCCCTTTCAGGAGGAGGACCTGGGAGTTCATCTGGAAAAACGTCTGGAAATTCATTGACTATGGGGATTGATTCTAGAGTGGGCGGTTTCACCTCTGCATCCATAACGCGAACGAGATGATAAATGTACCCCTTTGGGATCACCTTCCTTGCCTTAAGATAGGAAATAAACCTACCTTTCGGCGAAACAATATTTCCCGTCCATTCAATGATGGGTTCACTAGGAAATTGAAATTTAACCACATTCGTACGACAATCAACATTTGCATAGCATGAGGCCAACCAGTCCATTCCTATTATCACATCAAAATCTACCATTGCTAACTCAAATAAATTCGCCGAGGTTTGACGACTACAAATCATTACGGTGCAACCTTTATATACTCTCCTGACTACCATAGAATCTCCTATTGGAGTAGATACCGCAAATGGCTTACTTATTAATTCCGGTTCGACGCCAAACTTATCAGCCACAAGGGGTATAACATATGATAATGTGGATCCCGGATCAATCAATGCATATACATGATAAGAAAATACAGACAGTATACCTGTAACAACATTCGGAGACGACTCGAGATCCTGCCGACCTGCTAGAGCATAAATTCGATTTTGAGTACCACTTGGACTCGGCACTGCACCTCTACCCCTACCACGATCTGTCGACTGTTGGAAACCCCGTGCTGGAGGTCGAACTGATGAGGAAGAACCAGACGCGGATCCAGTCGGCTGAACCATACCATCACCTCCTCTGTTAGGACAATCCCGCCTCATATGGCCGGGCTGTCCACAAGAATAGCATAAACCGGAGCCTCGATGACATAGTCCAAAATGAGCCTTGCCGCACTGATCACAACGTGGTGTTAGGGGCCTCGTCTGACTAGTAACCCTGTGATGTTGCAAGCCTGATGCTCGCGAACTCTGTCCTGGACCCGAATAAGTAAGTCGATCATATCGAGGTCTCTGAAATTGGGGAGGGGCACTAGCTACAGGTGGCGCCGAACTCCTCGAAGACTAGGGCCCTGCTGGCGCTTGCGATCCTCTAGGGTCCGGGCATAAGCCTAAATACGGGAAATATCCATGCCCTCAATCAAGGAAGCTGTCGTGCACTCATTTATCAGATGTGGTCCCAATCCATTCACAAACAAATGAACCCTATCACTCATCTCAGCCACCATATGGGGAGCATACCTTGCTAAAGAATCAAACTGCATACTGTACTTTCGCACACTCATGTTACCCTGTCTAAGGTTCAAGAATTTATCAGCTATGGCTCGTCGTACCTCAACGGGCAGGTAGTGAAGAAGAAATGCCTCAGAAAATTCCTTCCACACAGGCGGGAAAGCATTCAGACCCCTGGATCTTTCCCAACTATCATACCAGAAAACTGCTAAGTCTCGTAACCGATATGAAGCCAACTCTACTGCCTCCGTATCACTAGCATGCATAACCCGCAGGGTGCGATGAATCTAATCAATAAAAGTCTGCGGTTCCTCCTTGGGGTCTAACCCGGTAAACACTGGAGTATCTAGATTAATAAAATCACAAACTATGGCACTAGCCGGTCTATTGGCAACACCGGTATTCTGCCTCTGAGTCTGAGAAGCTACCAAGCTAGTCAACAACTGTACCGCAGTCCGCAAGTCCTGGTTTGTAGTACCATATAAAGGAACTGGAGATGCTGGGTGGCTCCTAATGTCCTCTGGGGAACGCGGAGTAGACGAGGTCCGAGACGGCATCTCACTCTGAGGCTCACTTTGGCCTTCTCCAGCTTGGGGCACCTGACTGGTGCCCTCTCCCGCATCTGTACCAAGCCGTCTACTAGTTGTTTGCTTCCTGGTCGGAGGCATCGCTGTAGGGAAACAAGGCGAATGTTAGGGACGAACACTTATGACTCAATTCTATGCACGATCTAGATTTAGGAAGAAAGTAACAACCCTAGATGTCAGGCAGCCTCCTGTTTATAAATGTGGCGCTCTACACAACCATAATCAGGACTCTACTAGACACGGCTCATAGACAATTCCTAGGACAGGCCCGCTCTGATACCAAGTTTGTCATGACCTAAGCCGGAGGGCCGCGACTGGCACCCGGGCCCTACTTGCCGAGTGCCGACGTACCTATCATCACACTTCTCTTATTTTCTATAAGGACCGATGAGGCAAGTATAAATAACAAACAATAATCATAATCAGCTTGGACTTTCCAATAATAACATGTACATACATATATAATATGGCCAACAAGGCTGCAATTCAAAAACTACACAACAAAATAAATTTGCCGACAAGGCAATTTCTAACTATACATGAATCAACCCCTTGTCTATTGTCTATGAGCCTCTACAAGGAGACAAACAATGCAACCTATGTCAGAACAGGTCCTCGACATGCCCATAATGCCTATAACAAAATGCATACCAAGACCACTGCAAGTCCGGAGGATGGATCTCGCCAATATCCGCTAAACCGGGCTACTGTGGTGGAGGAGCCTCGGCTATATGTCTATCCGGACCTGCAGCACGACATGCAGCGTCCACAAAAGAAAGGACGTCAGTACGGATAAAGTACTGAGTAGGTAAGACAGGAAAACATAATATAAGAATAGTAATATGCGTCAGGATAAGAAACATACAACCTGTACCATATGAGTGCCTCTGAGGGCGACTGACCATGAAATGCCTGATGTGCATATGCATATACATATATCCTTTCTTTAAAATCATCATATATACATATATATATGCCTCTGTGGGCCTCATCATCATATACATACGCCTCTATGGGCCTCATCATCATCATACCCAACTAATCAGTGGTTGCACAATAGGTGCCATACCCGGCCGACTATAGCGCGGCTCGGTAGAGTAAAATAGCTGTCTACTATAGCGCGACTAAATAGTAGTAAAACATATACATATACATAGTTGCACAATAGGTGCCGTACCCCGCCGACTATAGCGCGACTCGGTAGAGTAAAATAGGTAATGCATGCTGGACTCAGAAGAAATATACTTTCTGAACCTACCAAGGTGACGTCAAGTCGAAGAAACAACCCACATCAATCCTCCCGTAGGAGGGGAAATAATATAAGCACTCTTAGCTTCTAAGAGTAGAGCATCTTTGGGGGCTCGTTCCTTGTATTATGTATAATTGGAGTCGTGCAAAAGAAAGAAAGGGATAGTCTCACATACCTGGTATTCTCTGCGCCAATTTCAAGCTACACACTGTCACAATTCCTTAGTCTACAATGAAAGAAACGATTCTATCGTTATCCTCTAAACGTTATAGTAACAATCAACCACAGCCCTAAATTTATATGGTGTTTTTCCACACCCTTCTCCCTCCAAAACTCCGTAACAATAATAGTAAGACATGCAACCCATCAACAACCCAAAAAAACCACAACCCAGTCCATTACCAGTAATTAACTTGAACCCATGGCTTCCGATCACCATCCCGTGGGTTCTTACACGCATAGAACGAATTATCAAGAATTCCCAGGAGAAAGGGTGTATAAAGAAAAGCAGTAACTTACCTTGCATGTTGGATAACTCAGCCCTCTTCCTTGGTTCTTCAACCTCTAGGTTTTACTCCCAATTAGGGCTTGAAAGAGAGGAAAATCAGTTAGGGCTTTTCCCTAATTCTTCAATCTCCAGATTTCTCTCCCCAATTAGAACTTGAAAGAGAGGGAAATTGGTTAGGGTTTGTGTGGGATTTTTGGAGAAGGGGTCGCGGGGGTTCTACTTGTTTTTGGGTTTTAGAAATGGTGAAATAGCTGGTCTATACTCCTTTTAAAGGTCGGCAAATAAGTGACGCACGTATATGATGCCTACAGGTCTGCGATCGCATTTACGTTGCAGAACCAACATGCGGTTCGCATTCTGGACGCGAAACTCAGCCCAGAAATCTGTCTCATTCTGCGACCCAGGAGGTCTGTTTTGCGGTCCGCATTTTCAGTATGCGATCGCATACTGACCGCATTCCTGACATAGATTTCTGTCCAGAAATCTGTTTCAGTTTGCGATACATTAGGTATAATATGCAGTTCGCATTTTGAAAATGCGACCGCACTTATGACCGCATTTCTGGCACTGATCTTTGTCCATAAATCTGCCTTGGTCTGCTATTTCAGTGTTAGGTATGCGGCCCGCATGTGGGTTTGCGGTAGCATACCCAGCTTTGCAAAGCCCTTTGCTCTTTTCTTGACTTTTTGGACTCTTTTCCGGTTCTTAGGCCCTTATACGTAGACTATCTTACGGCGCAATCTATCGTACGAAATTATGGGTTGTAACAATAAGCATTATTATTGATCTTCTGCAACACTTGAAATGGTCCATCTCCTACCGGAGCCAACTTCCCTTTCCTATGGTTCGGAAATCGTTCCTTGCGGAAGTGCACCCAAACCTAGTCACCTCTTTTTAAGTCCAGCTTTTTCCTTCCTTTATTCTTTTTGACTGCTACCTTTTCATAAGCATCCTCCAAAGTTTTCCTCACCTTAGCATGCAATTCGAGCAACACAGCTGCCCGGTTTTCTCTATCAATGCTAATAATTGCATCTCTCAGCAAAGGAACANATATGCCTCTGTGGGCCTCATCATCATCATATACATACGCCTCTGTGGGCCTCATCATTGTCATACCCAACTGATCAGTGGTTGCACAATAGGTGCCATACCCGGCTGACTATAGCGCGGCTCGGTAGAGTAAAATAGTTGTCGACTATAGTGTGACTAAATAGAGTAAAACATATACATATATATAGTTGCACAATAGGTACTGTACCCGGCCGACTATAGCGTGGCTCGGTAGAGTAAAATAGGTAATGCATGCTGGACTCATAGGAATCATACTTTCTGAACCTATCAAGGTGACGTCAGGTCGAAGAAACAACCCACATCAATCCTCCCGTAAGAGAGGAAATAAAATAAGCACTCCTAGCTTCTAAGAGTAGAGCATCTTTGGGGGCTCGTTCATTGTATCATGTATAATTGGAGTCGTACAAAGAAAGAAAGGGATAGTCTCACATACCTGGTATTCTCTGTGCCAATTTCAAGCTACGCACTGTCACAATTCCTTAGTCTATAATGAAAGAAACGATTCTATCGTTATCCTCTAAATGTTATAGTTACAATCAACCACAACCCTAAATTTATATGGTGTTTCTCCACACCCTTCTTCCTCCAAAACTCCACAACAATAATAGTAAGACATGCAACCCAACAGCACCCCAAGACAACCACAACCCAGTCCATTACCAGTAATTAACTTGAACCCATGACTTCCGATCACCATCTCGTGGGTTCTTACATGCATAGAGCGAATTATCAAGAATTTCCAGGAGAAAGGGTGTATGAAGAAGAGAACTAACTTACCTTGCATGTTGGATAACTCATCCCTCTTCCTTGGTTCTTCAACCTCTAGGTTTTACTCCCAATTAGGGCTTGAAAGAGAGGAAAATCAGTTAGGGCTTTTCCCTAATTCTTCAATCTCCAGATTTCTCTCCCCAATTAAAACTTGAAAGAGAGGGAAATTGGTTAGGGTTTGTGTGGGATTTCGAGAAGGGGTCGCAGGGGGTTCTACTTGGATTTGGGTTTTAGAAATGGTGAAATAGCTGGTCTATACTCCTTTTAAAGGTTGGAAAATAAGTGACACACGTGAATGACGGCTACAGGTCTGCGATCGAATTTATGTCGCAGAACTAACATGCGGTTCGCATTCTGGACACGAAACTCAGCCTAGAAATCTGTCTCATTCTGCGACCCAGGAGGTCTGTTTTGCAATCCACATTTTCAGTATGGAATCGCATACTGACCGTATTCCTGACATAGATTTCTGCCCAGAAATCTGTTTCAGTTTGTGATACATTAGGTATAATATGCGGTTCGCATTTTGAAAATGCGACCGCACTTATGACCGCATTTTTGGCACTGATCTTTTTGCAGAAATCTGCCATGGTCTACGATTTCAGTGTTAGATATGCGGCCCGCATGTGGGGTTTTGCAGTAGCATACCCAGCTTTGCGAATCCCTTTGCTCTTTTCTTGACTTTTTAGACTCTTTTCCGGTTCTTAGGCCCTTGTACGTAGACTATCTTACGGCGCAATCTAACATACAAAATTACGGGTTGTAACACTTTAGACGGTGTTTGAGGTGGCATATTGCCCGTGCAGCTTGTACTGGGTGAGACGAGGTTATTGGACCTAAGATTAGTGTGATCGGATTTATGTAGGGTATATTAGAGAGAAAATATCGTTATTCAGTTCAGAATGAGGTAATGGTTCTTGTCAGGTGAAGGGACTCCATGATTTATTGACTTGGTTAGGTGGTTATGAGTTTCTACACATCTCTCTCGCCGTGGCAGTATTGCA
The DNA here is from genome assembly GCA_002018475.1 of Nicotiana obtusifolia. Taxonomy (NCBI): domain Eukaryota; kingdom Viridiplantae; phylum Streptophyta; class Magnoliopsida; order Solanales; family Solanaceae; genus Nicotiana; species Nicotiana obtusifolia. Next base: position 66,748 of record MCJB01037830.1, on the reverse strand, counting down.
GAGAGTTAGAACAGGGCTTATATGTGTTATGAGGTGTATTGCGGGCATCGAATTGGTGAAATTGCAGCAATTGTGGTCGGAGGATGTTATTATGGGCAAAAGACTTATGTGGTGCATGGTGTGATTTCAGCATAGCTGCATGATCATGTTTTGGTACTTGTGTAGTGATTGATGCGGTGTTCGTATGTTAAAAATCGGGTCTCGTGGAGAATTCCTGATGTTGGAATTTGGTTCTAAGGCTTGTTACCTAAGGTTATAGGGAGGATCTTCAGTCTGGCTCGAGTTAATGTGCTCGCATAGGTTGTGGACGAGTAGGTGCACGAGGCATTGAACAGTGATTTTGGACAACTCCGGAACGATTCTTGGCACTTTCGAGGATGAACATATGTTTAAGTTGGAGAGAATGTAACGACCTGATCGGTCGTTTTGAACTCTAGTGCATCGTTCGGCGGTTTGAGGTCATGAGTAGCTTCACTTCATGTTTATGACTTGTACGTGTGGTCGGAATTGAATTTCGGGAAGTTCGGAGTTGTTTCGGAACAAATATTCTAAATTCGGAAAGGTTGGAAGAGTTGACTAAGGTTTGACTTTTGAGTAAACGACCTCGGAATCAGGATTTGAAGGTTCCAATAGGTTCGTATGATGATTTAGGACTTGGGTGTACGTTCGGGTTAAGTATCGGGTGGTCCGGGAGCATTTCGGTGCTTATTATGAAAATTTGGCACTTTGAAAGTTTAAGAATTTCTTAAGTTTGATTTGAAGTAGACTTTGGTGTTATCGATGTCTGTTTGAGGTTCCAAGTCTTGGAATAGGTTCATATCGTGATTTATAGCTTGTACGTAAATTTTAGCATTATTCCAGAATGTTTAAGTATGAATCGGATGCATTCATCAAAGTTTGAATGTTTGAAAGTTTAAAGAAAGATTTCGATCGTCGGTTCATAGTTTTGATGTTGTTTGGTGTGATTTTAGGTCTCGAGCAGGTTCCTGTCATGTTTTGGGACTTGTTGGTGTGATTGGACAGGGTCCCGGGGGCCTAGGGTGTGTTTTAGGGTCGTTTCGGACCAAGTTTGGATGAATTGGTATTGCTGGTTTGCTGGTGCTGGTTTTGTTCTTCGCGAACGTGGAGGAGGAGACGCATTCACGAAGAAGGTGTTGGATTGGAGGCCTTTTTGTTCAACGTGTTCGTGATAAGCCAGTCGCATTCGCGAAGGTCTGGGCAGTTGTGCTCCGCGTTCGCGGTTGATTGGTCGCGTTTGCCTAAGGCAAACTGGGCTTGGGTGTCTTGGCCTATGCGTTCGCGAGGATGGTGCCGCATTCGCGATGGTCAGGCCTAGTAAGGCATCGCGTTCGCGAGCCTGTCTTCGCAATCGCGAAGAAGGAATTTGGAGCTGATGCAGGTTGTATTTCGCGAACATGAGGGCAGTGCCGCATTCGCGATGAAGGTCGTCTGGGTAGGGTATAAGTAAGCAAAGACGGGTTTTGGTGCATTTTATCCCAAATCTTCCATTGGAGCTGAGCTTGGGGGCGATTTTCGAAGGAACTTTCTCGTCATCCTCACTAGGTAAGTGATTTCTTCATATTGTGAGTTAAATACATGAATTATACATGAATTATACATGGATTTGAACATGAAAATTGGTGGAAATTGTGATATACGAAATTAGACATAAAATTAGGAATAAACTATATATTCGAGTTCGTGGTGTTATGGATAATGATTATCTTCAAAAAATTTCGGAATCCGGGTTTGTGGGCCTGAGGGTTGACTTTGTTGACTTTTCGACCGAGGTTTAGAATTATTATAAAATTGTTAAATTATACGCGTTGGAGTATATTTTGATTGATTTGCACCTTTTTTGACTAGTTTCGGTGGCATTGGTTTGAGGTGTAAGAGAGGCGTTGGAGCCGGTTATGGAATTTCGGAGCGGTGTAAGTCTTCTATCTAACCTTGTGAGGGGAGAAACTCCCCCCTAGGTGTTGTAATGTCCTACTAGTTGTGGGTGCTACGTATGCACGAGGTAACGAGAGTCCGTACGTAGCTAAAGCATGTTTATTCTGGGTAGACTTAGGACTTTAGCATGTAATATTTGAATTGTTTGGACTCATTTTGCTAGCTTAATTAACTGAAATTATAAGTATATATATATATATAGATAGTTGAGCTTTATCACCTCCAGTTGTTGCCAAGATTTTTTTTTTTTTGGTGATCAAATTCACTAGGTAGTGTGCCTAGTGTTAATTTTCATATATATAACATAAAATACAAGGATGGAGGGGGGCATAGACCTTACCTCCCAATATGAAAGATGTACATTCTTGGTCATCGAGACTTGACAACCAAGTATACCTAGGTAGCTGTGATGGGTTAGACCTATGATGATGTAATTATTGTCTATTTTATAACATCGACAGACAATCATATGTACAAAAACATTGTGAAGTGAATCTATGTTGTAAGCACGTGCCTCGTGATTCGATAAGTTTCTATCCTTTCTTGTGGAGCGCGCCGAACATATCGACTGTATAATAAATGCATCTATGGTTCGTGCCGCTCGATCCCTGATAGTGTGTACACATTATTCTGGATCCGATCGGAGGACCTCGGCATAATCGTGCGTTATATCGCTAATAGTCCGAATATTCACGAGATTATCCTTCCACTGATGCCTGGCATTTCATATGACCTCATTCATTTGATATTGGCACTTGATATTTTCTGAGTTGTTGAGATAGAATACGAGATTGAGAAATTTATATCGTTAAAAGAAATTTTAAAAGATTATGTTGGTTATCGTCTTTTCCCACCATTATTGTTGTGCTTCATATCTGTTTAGGATTTAGCATACTGCTTTATTGGATCTCTAGTAAGTGTCGTTGTCGGCCCCTCGTCACTACTTCTCCGGGGTTATGCTAGATACTTACTGGGTACGCGTTGATTTACATACTCATGCTACACTTCAGCACTAAATGTGCAGGATCTGACAGGTTTATTTGGTGGACATCTAGGCGCGTAGGTGCAGCTGTGAGAAGACTCTGTGGTGAGCTGCATTCCAGGCTATGTATCGCAGTCCACAGAGTCTTCATCATACTATTTACTTTATCCTGTCTTATTTACATTCCAGACATATGTTGTATTATTGTTGTACTCCTTAGTAAATGCTCATGCACTTGTGGCACCGGATTTTGCAAATATTCTAGTTGATGCTTACGGATTTGCATATTATTATCACCTTTTATTTTATGCAATACTAATTATGTATGTACTTATGAATTTTAAACGTGTAAATCTCCTTACTTAATATAAGTTTATGATTTCCAAAGTAAAAAAAATGAACAATTTACATGATAATCCATCATGGCCTATTGTGGATTTTGAGTCGTGACACTTGGAATCCTAATAGCAACTGAGAACTTATGAAATACGCCTTGCAGCAGTCTTACAGATATGGGATCAAATCTACAGAACCTGAGCAGATCATCTCCAAAGCAGATATAAATCACCCCAAGATTTCTACATCTTAAATGAAAATTAAAGTTGCTATTTATAGCAAGTTGAGCCATCTGTCTTTGCAGGTATTCCATGGCAATAATAATAAATAAAGTGGCATGGATCACCTTGTCTTATGCCCCTATTTCCTTGGAATGGTTTTGATAGACCCTCATTTACTGAGGAGTAAGATATAGTTGTCGCACATTTCATAATCCAGGAGGTAAACTTAAATGGAAAACCTAGATCAATCAATATTCTTGTCAAGAAGTTTCAGTCTAAGGTATCATTAGCTTTTCTTGAATTAACCTTGAGGACACTATCTAGGTGAAATACTCTTCTTAGTGTATACCTTGAAAAGCTCATAATTAAATAGTATATTATCAATGATGCTCATTCCTTCAACAAAAGTTAATTATGAACTCTCAATTAATGTTTCAATAACCTTCTTAATTCTCATTGTCAGTACTTTGGCAGTAATCTGATGTAAGGTCATACAATAGACAATAAGCCTATAGTCTTTGACCTGAGTAGGAGAGGCCACCTTTGGCACTAAAGTAATGAATGTGCAATTTAAAGCTCTCATGTGCTTTCATGTTTTAAAGAAGTCTAGAATATCCTGACACACTTCATTACCAACCAACCCTCAGTTCCTTGTAAATAATTCAACAGGGTATGCATCCATACTAGGAGACTTATCAGCTAGCATATCCCTGATTGTTTTTTAATTTCCTCTCTAGTGACCTTCTAAATGAGAATTAGTTTCTGTTTTTAGGTTAGACATGGACCCCTCTTAGTCACCTCTGAATTAGGCTAGGGCATTTGAGCATTGCAGTCCCCCATAAGGCTGGAGAAGAAAGCAATAAATTCTGCATCAACTTGTTCAGGATTAGTTAATTTAACCTCATAAGCATTATAGATAGATGCTATAATATTTCTGCTTGTTCTAATTTTCGTTAATCATGGAAATATTTAGAATTAGCATCCCCACGAGCAATCCAGCTAGCTCTAAACTTTTGTCTCATAGCTTGTTCCTATATACCACTCTATTTAAATATACTTGCCAATATTTTCTTCTCCTGATCAATCTGTTAAGTGACCCTAATTTTTCACCTTAGGATGTTGTGATGGCACCTAGTCTTTAAGACTAGGTAAGCCTAACATTCACTGATAGCTTAATAGAAATAACAAAATTGGGATAATAAAATAAACTGTTAAGCTCGTAATAACTCCAAAATGGAACATTGACAACATAATCCCCAAAATCGGTGGAACTGAGTCATAAGCTCTACAGAATGCTTTAAAATTTCTAATACAACACTGTCTTATAAAAGGATAAACAGTAATGAGAAGGTAACAGAAGGTGACTCCGAGGCCTGCGACCGTCGAGCAAATATACCTTGAAGTCTCCGAAAATAGCTGAACAATCACTAGTGTCCGGCACGGGTAGATGTACTTGGATCTGCACAAAAATATGCAGAATCGTATTATGAGTACACCACAACGGTACCCAGTGAGTATCAAGTCTAACCTCGGTAGAGTAGTGACGAGGCCAGGTCAAGACACCTACTAGGATAAAATAAATGGAATAGAGTATAATAAAGACCAATAACGAAAAATTAGGAAATGAATAATAACAAAGCAGTATAATAATGTAGGCTAATGACAGAATTTAAGGCCAGAAAGGCAGCAAGAAGAGAACATGTGATGAGAACCACAAGTAATCAAACATGGACAAAAGTAGGTAAGACAAGGAAGAAAACAACAAGAACTGCTCAACCAATAAGCCTTTTCAACATAGAATGTAACAACAAGAATCACAATCGAGGTACCACTCCTCATATCTACATTTTACAATTTCAATCACAATCTTTTCTTATATCACCGCGTGAGCCTTGTATTTATTGTAAAAATATTTTTCCAAAATAGCTACACATGTTTTAGCCCCTTTATCTCACTGCGTGGCTTCAAGTAATTTCCTTACTAGCAACACGCATATAAATCCCACCTATCTCACTGCATGTGTATCAACCCCTATCCCTATATCACCACATGCATATCAATATCACAACACAATAATCAACTCCCACCACATGTGCCCATATGCCACAACACTTGCCAAATCAACAATACTAATTTTATCACAAGATGTAGCCCATGGCTCAATCACAATGCCTACAAGAATCTCAATAACAACAAATGAATGAGGAATACTCAACAAGGAAAAATATCTGAATAATTAACAACTTCAACCACAATGTGATAATGGCTTTTACAACTTCAACACCAATAACTCAACAAGAAGATATTCCATGAAATTAACAACTTCAAGTAAGAGTAATTCAACAATAACAAGAGTAACAAGACAATAAGAGAGAAAATTCAACTAAAGCATATAAGAGCAATTACAACAATAAAGGATAGAAGAAGTGCTAATAACGTCAATTAGAGCATGTGAGAGTAAATTTAACGATGAAAGATATAGCATGTTATAACAAATTCAATTAAATACATGAAAGAAGTCTAAAAGTCTAAACTGGTCAAAATACCATATATAGCCTGTTTGCACACTCGTTACCTTGTATACACGTCTTCCACATAGTACAATTAACATAAACAACCCAAATCCTAAGGGGTAGTTCTCATACACAAATTTAGGCAAGATACTTACCACAACTAGGCGAAATCAACCCTCGAATATAGCTTTTCCCCTTACACTCACCTCTAGACGATTCAAATCTAACTAAAAATGACTTAATAACATCAAACAATGCAAGAGAAACCAATTACAGTAGATAGAGCTATGATCTTTATACATTTCTCAAAAAGTCAACAAAAGTCAACCTCCGGGCTCGCCCGGTCAAACCCGGGGTCCAAAAATAGATTCTGACTACCCATAACCCCACGAGTCCATATATGTATTTTGTTTTTAAATTTGAGTCCAAATCGACTCTCAAAACTCAAATCTTCATTTTTCAGAACTTTGACAAAAATCCCCAATTTTCCTCTTTTATAATCATGAAATATAGTTGAAAATTGATTAGAATCACTTACTAAATGTTTGTAGATGAAAATCCCCTCTCCAAATCGCCTCATACCGAGTCTAGGATTCTAAAATATGAGTTATCATACTTAATCCCGACTTTTCAGCCCTTATGTTCAATTGCAGGGTTCGCAATTGCGACCCTCGCAATTGCAAAGAAAATCTCGCAAATGCAGCTACTGACGGCCTAAGGGAACTTCGCAAATATGACATTGGGTTCGCAATTTTGAACCCTGTTCCAATCGCAAATGCGACAAATTATGTCGCAGTTACGACCCTACCCAAATATGCCTATGTTCGCAGTTACGAGTGAGGCGTTACAATTACGATACCTGACCCTCACCTGCTCACTTTGCAATTGCGAGGCTAGTGCTTGAATTGCGACATCGAAGACACCAGCAACCTGTTTTTAGTCTAAACCTTTCTGAAACACGTCTAAAACTTATCTGAGCCCTCCAGGCTCCAACTTAAACATCCACACAAGTCTAAAAACATCATAGGAACTCACTCGCGCGATCAATACAAAAAATAACATCTAGAACTATGAATCGGACATCAAAACACATGAATTTTAAAGAAAATTTTAAGACCTCTAGCATTGCAACCAAGTGTCCGAATCCTATTACATCAACTACAAATGACACTAAATTTTGCAGACAAGTTCTAAATAGCATAACGGGCCTATTCTAAGTCCCAAAATAAAATTATGAACCCGATAGTCAAAAGCCAACCTACGGTCAAACTTGAAAAATATTCTAAATCTCAAATTGCCAACTTTCGACAAAATAAGTCAAATTAACCTAGTGACATGCGAATTCGATTCCGGGCTTATGCCTAAGTCCAAAATCACGATACGCACCTATTGGAGCCATCAAAACACCATTCCAGGGTTGTTTTCACAAAATCCAAACTTTGATCAATATTTCTAACTTAGGCTTCTAAGCCAAGCCTCAAGGGGTCCAAATCAACCCAAAACCTTCCCGAAACAAAACTAACCAACCCCGCAAGTTATAAAATCACAAATACACATGTGTGAAGCATCAAAAGGGGAAACGGGGCGCAAATACACAAAATGACCGGTGGGGTAATTACATTCTCTCCCTCTTAAAACAAATGTTTGTCCTCGAACGTACATATAGACATACCCGAAGTGATGAAAAGGTGAGGATGACGACTCCGCATGTCGTGCTCGGTCTCCTAGGTAGCCTCCTTGACCAGATGACCCCTCCATTGAACCATCACTGAAGCATTCTTTGACCTTAACTTTCAGACTGTCTGTCCAAGATGGGCACCAGCTCCTCAACATAAGTCAAATACTTGTCCAATTGGACTGAGCTTAAATCTAATACATAGGACGAATCACCATAATACTTCCGGAGCATAGAAACATGAAAACAACGGGTGAACTACCGATAACCAGGGTGGCAATGTAGTTTGTAGGCCACCTTACCAACTCTCTCAAGGATCTCAAAAGGACTAATATACCTAGGGCTCAACTTGCCCTTCTTCCCCTTCTTCCCGAACCTCATCACACCTTTCATGGGTGACACCCGCAGCAAAACCCTCTCTCCCACCATAAATGCTACATCACAAGCCCTCCAATCAGTATAACTCTTCTGTCTAGACTATGATGTAGGAAGCCGATCCTAAATCAAATTGACTTTCTCCAAGGCATCCCGAACCAAATTATTGCCCGACAATCTAGCCTCATACGGGTCAAACCAACCAACTGGAGAACGACACTGTCTCCCATATAGGGCCTTATAAGGAGCCATCTGAATACTTGATTGGTAGCTATTGTTGTAGGCGAACTCTACAAGCGGTAGGAACTGATTCCATAAACTCCTAAAATCCATAACATAGGCACGTAGCTTATCCTCCAAAATTTGAATGGTGCGCTCAGACTGCCTGTTCGTCTGGGGGTGAAATATTGTACTCAACTCAACCTGTGTTCCTACTCACGCTGCACGGCTCTCCAGAAATGCGATGTGAACTGCATGCCTCGATCAGAGATATTGGACACTGGCACACATGGAGATGAACAATCTCACGGATATGGATCTGAGCCAGCTACTCTAAAAAATAGGTAGTCACCACCGGGATGAAATCTGCCGACTTGGTCCAAATTTCTTCAAAGTTCATGGGAGCCCAACAATGAAGTCCATTGTAATACGCTCCCACTTCTACCCGGTAATCTCAAGTCTCTGAAGCAAACCGCCCGGCCTCTAATGCTCGTACTTTACCTACTGACAGTTCAAGCACTAAACTATATACTCCACTATATCTTTCTTCATTCTTCTCCACTAATAATACTGCCTCAGATCCTGATACATCTTAGCGGCACCTAGATGAATGGACTACTGCGAACTGTAGGCCTCCTTAAGAATTAACTCACACTAACCCATCTACATTGGGCACACATATCCGGCCCTACATCCGTAACTCTCCATTATCTCTAATAGAAATCTCCTTGGCATCGTTGTGCTGCACCGTGTCCTTAAGGACAAACAAATATGGGTCACCATACTGACAATCTCTGATGCGCTCATATAAAGAAGACCGAGAAACCACGCAAGCAAGAACCTGGCTAGGCTCCGAAACATCCAATCTCACAAACCGATTGGCCAAAGCCTGAACATCGATTGCTAGTGGCCTCTTCGCTGCCGGTAGATATACCAAACTGCCCATACTCTCCGTCTTTTTTCTCTAGGCATCAGCCACCATATTGGCCTTCTCAGGATGATACGGAATAGTGACATCATAGTCTTTCAGCAACATCTCCGCTGCCGCAAATTAAGATCCTTCTGTTGAACAGATGTTCGAAACTCCGATGGTCGGTATAGACCTCACACGGGAGATCGTACAAATAGTGCCTCTAAATCTTCAATGCATGAACAATAGCTGCCAATTCTAAGTCGTGCACAAGATAATTCTTCACATGAACCTTCAGCTGCTGAGACGTGTAGGAAATTACCCTACCGTCTTGCATCAATACCACGTCAAGTCCTACATGTGATGCATCACAATACACATCTGTCACGACCCAACCGGAGGGCCGTGACAGGGCACCGGACCCTACTTGCAGAGCGTCGGCGTACCCCTCATATCTGCTATCTTACTTTCTTTGTTATCTACAAAGCCTGTCATGCACATGCAGTTTTGAACAACATCACATTAGGCGGAAACATCATACCATGACATAAGCGTGCTTATATACATAGAGTGTCTACGGGGCTACAATGCAAAACCATACAACATATTATATATGCCGACGAGGTAATACAACCGTACATGAGTCAACCCAACACTGGTCTATATACATACATCAACATTTGTCTATTGAGCCTCTACAAGAACAGACGCTATACAACCTATGTCGGAACAGGACCCTGAAATGCCCATAATGCCTATACAAAATGCATACCAAGGCTGTAGCAAGTCCGAAGGATGAATCTTGCTGATATCTGCTAAACTGGTAGCCTACTGCGGTGGGGGAGCTCCGTCTATCAATCTATTAGGACCTGCAGCACGACATGCAGCGTCCACGAATAAAGGACGTCAGTACGGATAATGTACTGAGTATGTAAGACAGGAAATACAATATAAGAGCAATGATATAAACATCAGGATAGAAGCATATAACCTTTATAACATTATCATATACATGTTTATTACCATTATTATCGTCTTATACTCTTGCCTCTGTGGGCTTGTCATTTTCATATACATTTATTGTTTCCGTAACCGATTACATAAACGTTACCTCATACAATCACATACGCCTCCATGGGCTCATCATCATCATACACCTCTGTGGGCTCCTTATCATCGTATGCCTCTGTGGGCTCATCATCATCATATGCCTCTGTGGGCTCATCATTATCATATCATATATTACCCGGCCGTGCTAGGCGCGGTCACAACATACCCGGCCTTCAATAGGCGCGGTCAAACGAGATAAATCACACATATATTTAATACATTGCAAATTCATTTATAAACAAGCATTCCAGATCCTTTTTAGTGACATACATTTATTATCGCCTTTCCACACATAGTTAAGAATACCTCCATAACAGGAGCTTTATAAGACTCAAGGATTACCATCAGCATTGATATCATGAAACAAGAATAATCATTCCATAGAGGGAAGACAATATAAGCAACACTAGCTTCTAGGAATAGAGTATTCTTTGGGGCTCGTTCGTGGCATTGTATTCAATAGGAGTCGTGCAAAAGAAAGAACGGTATAGTCTTACATACCTGGTACTTACTGCGCCAGCTCTCGAGCTACGCGATTTGCTGCAATTCCTTAGTCTACAATTTAGGAACAGTTCAATCGTTACTCACTACACGTGATAGCTATCATTAACCACAATTTCCCAAATTCATATGGTGCTTCTCTACACTCTTCCTCCCCTAACCCTCATCAAACGTATTTACAGCACATGCAACCCATTTACAACCCCTAATAATCATGACCCATTCCGCTTAACCCCACTTATTTCGATTTCATAGCTTCTAGTCATATTCCCATAAGTTCTTACAGGCATGCAACCACTTATCATGAATGTTCAAGGGAGAATTACATGAAAGGGAGTAGTAACTTACCTTGCATGTGAATTATTTGACCCTCTTCTTTGATTCCTTAAATTTCTAGGTTGTGCCTTCAATGGGGGTTCATAGGAGGAGGAAAACTCAGCTAGGGTTCCCTCTTAGTTCTTCAATTTCTTGCTTTCCTTCTTCAATTTATAGTTTGGAAGGGAGGAAAATTGGTTGTGTTGATGTGAGGGCTTTGAGAGAGGTCGTTTGGGGCCTTCTACTATGCTTGGACTCAGAAAAAAATGAAGGAGGGACGGGTTTGGGTCCCTTTTATAGGCCTGGCAATAAGTGGCATACGTACCTGACAATTTCAGGTTTGCGATCGCATAACCACCGCAAACAGGGTATGCGGTTCGCATTCTGGTCGCAATTCTCAACCCAGAATTCTGTTGCATTATGCGACGCAGAAAGGGCCAGATTTGCGGTTCGCATTTTCAACAATGCGATCGCATTCTGGTCGCATTTCAGACACAGATCCAGCCCATAACTCTGTCTCAGTTTGCGACCCTGGTGTTGGATATGCGGTCTGCATTTGTGCTTTGCGGTTCGCTTATCTAGCTATGCGACACCTTTGTTCTTTTTCCTAACTTTAAACTACTTTTCGGGTTCTTGGGTCCTCATATGTAAACCATTTCACAGTGTATTTTAATGTACAAATTTATGGGTTGTAACACTCTCCCTCCCTTAGGAATATACGTCCCCGAATGTAGGGATCTATGGAGGCTAGTGTAGGCCGCCATCCAATGAAAGGTAATATTGTAGAGGTGTTCGAGTTCCATTTACTTCGTTCGGATGCCACTGAATCCTAGCATTTAATGAAAGGTAATAATGAAGAGTATCTCAAGTTTCTATTTACCTCACACGGACACTTCTCCCTTTAATGCATTCTGTGTTTCTTCGGCATCATCATTATTTACATCGTGGAATAGGTACGGATATTTAGCTTTCATCTCCTCTTCCATCCCATGTCATCTATTCCATGTTCTTGTTCCTCCATAGCACTTTAACGGAAGCTACATCATTTGTCCTTAGCTTGCGGATTTGTCGGTCCAATATGGCCACTGGTACCTCTTCGTATGTTAGATCCTCTGCAATCTGTATGTCTTGGATGGGGACGACCCGAGAAGGGTCTCCGATACATTTCCTCAACATGGACACATGAAACATCGGATGGACAAATTCCATTTCGGATGGTAGTTCTAATTCATATGCAACATCTCCAATTCGTCGAAGGATTTTGTACGGACCGATGTATCTTGGGCTTAGTTTACCTTTCTTCCCAAAGCGCATGACGCCCTTCATTGGCGAGATTTTCAGGAATACCCAATCACCAACTTGAAACTCTAAATCACGATGTCGGACATCAGAATAGGACCTTTGCCTACTTTGTGCTGTCTTCAATCGTCCCTGTATCATTCTTACTTTCTCAACGGCTTGGTGGACCAAATCCGGGCCATACAGCTCAGTTTCTCCAACTTCGAACCACCCAATTGGCGATCTACACTTCCTCCCGTACAATGCCTCATATGGGGCCATTTTTATGCTGGTGTGGTAGCTGTTATTGTAGGCAAACTCTATAAGTGGAAGATGGTCATCCCAGCTACCCTGGAAATCCAAGACACATGCTCTTAGCATATCTTCCAGTGTCTGAATGGTTCGTTCAGCTTGTCCCTCAGTTTGCGGATGAAAAGTTGTGCTGAGAGTTACTTGTGTACCCAAACCTTTCTGAAAGGACTTCCAGAAGTTAGCTGTGAATTGGGTTCCTCTGTCTGATATAATAGACATTGGCACCCCATGAAGCCTAACAATTTCCTTGATGTACAGCTTTGCATAATCTTCAGCTGCGTAGGTTGTTTTAACTAGTAGAAAATGAGCACACTTGGTAAGACGATCCACTATCACCCAGATGGAGTCGAACTTACGTTTGGAGCGAGGTAATCCGACAATAAAGTCCATGTTAATCACCTCCCATTTCCAGGTCAGAATTTCTATATCTTGGAGCAATCCACCAGGTTTCTGATGTTCTATCTTTACTTGTTGGCAATTTGGACACTGAGCTACAAATTTTGCAATTGATCTCTTCATGCCATCCCACCAATACTGCTCCTTGGCATCATGATACATTTTTGTTGAGCCAGGATGGAAGGAATACCTGGATTGGTGAATTTCCCTCATGATCTTCTCTCGTAATTCTGCTACATTAGGCACACATAATCGGCCTTGGCATCTCAATGTCCCATCTCCTGTGACCTCAAAAGCTGAGATCTTACCTGTTGAATGCCCTCTCTCAATCGCACCAAGGTGGGATCTCCGTATTGCCGTGCTTTCACCTCGGCTACGAGAGATGATTCAGATGTGTTATGGACAACAATACCTCCATCTTCGGAGTCTAACAATTTGACTCGCATACTGGCTAGCTGATGAAGTTCTTTGGTTAAACTTTGTTTACCTGCTTCAATGTGTGCTAAACTTCCCATTGAATTACGACTGAGGGCGTCGGCCACAACATTGGCTTTGCCCGGATGGCATAATATTTCGACGTCGTAGTCTTTCAGTAATTCTAGCCAATGTCGTTGTCTCAAATTCAACTCTTTTTGACTGAAGATGTATTGTAGGCTTTTGTGGTCCGTGTAGATGTCGACATGGACACAGTATAAATAGTGTCGCCATGTCTTTAAGGCATATACCACAGCAGCCAATTCAAGGTCATAGGTTGGATAATTCTTTTCATGCTTCTTCAACTGTCTCGAAGCATAAGCAATTACCCTCCCATGCTGCATCAAGACACATCCAACCCTATGCCAAAGGCATCACAATACGCCACATAACCTTCAGTTCCGTTAGGAAGAGCAAGGTCTGGAGCGGATGTTAATCGATCTTTCAGCTCTTGAAAACTCCGCTCGCTACCATCTGTCCACTGAAATTTGGCAGCCTTCTGGGTCAGCTTAGTTAATGGTGCCGATATAGAAGAGAATCCTTCTACAAACCGACTGTAATACCCTGCTAACCCCAAGAAGCTACGGACTTCCGATGGCGTAGTAGGCCTTGGCCAATTCTTGACTGTGTCGATCTTTTGAGTATCGACACTAATACCCTCATCAGATATCACGTGGCCTAGGAATGCCACTGAGTTCAACCAAAACTCACATTTGGCAAGCTTTGCATATAACCTGTGGTCCCGAAGGGTCTGCAATACAATCCGCAAGTGGCCCATATGCTCTGCCTCTGAACGGGAATACACCAGGATATCATCAATAAATACCACCACGAACGTATCAAGATAAGGTCTGAATACCGTGTTCATGAGATCCATGAAAGCAGCAGGGGCATTTGTTAGCGCGAATGACATTACTAGGAACTCAAAATGCCCGTATCTAGTTCGGAAAGCTGTTTTTGGAATGTGTTTCTCCTTGACCCTTAACTGAAAATACCCTGAGCGCAGGTCGATCTTGGAGAAATATCTGGCTCCCTGGAGCTGGTCGAACAGGTCATCAATTCTTGGAAGTGGATATTTGTTCTTTATGGTGACCTTATTCAACTGACGATAATCGATACACATCCGTAACGATCCGTCTTTTTTTGTTATGAACAAGACTGGCACACCCCAAGGTGAAGTGCTAGGCCTAATGAAGCCTTTATCCAGTAAGTCCTTCAACTGTACCTTCAACTCCCGCAACTCTGCTGGGGCCATTCTATAAGGAGGAATAGAAATTGGGTGAGTATCGGGCAACACATCAATGCCAAACTCAATATCCTTTTCAGGAGGAAGACCTGGGAGTTCATCTGGAAACACATCCAGAAACTCACTGACTACCGGAATTGATTGTAGAGTAGGCGACTTCGCCTCCGCGTCCATAACGCGAACAAGATGGTAGATACAACCCTTGGAGATCATCTTCCTCGCCTTAAGGTAGGAAATAAACCTACCTTTCAGCGCAGCAACGTTCCCTTCCATTCAAGGACGGGTTCATCAGGAAATTGAAATCTAACCACTTTTGTATGACAATCGACACTGGCATAGCACGATGCCAACCAGTCCATTCCCATTATCACATCGAAGTCGATCATTTCTAACTCAATTAGATCTGCCGAGGTTTGACGATTACAGATCGTCATAGTGCAACCTCTATATACTCTTCTAGAAATCACAGAATCTCCTATTGGAGTGGATACCACAAAGGGCTTGCTTATTAACTCGAGTGCAATATCAAATTTATCAGCCACAAGGGGCGTAACATAAGATAACGTGGACACGAGATCAATCAATGCATACATATCATGAGAAAGCACTGATAATATACCTGTGACAACATCCGGAGATGACTCAAGGTCCTGTCGGCCCGCTAGACCATATATTCGGTTTTGAACACCACTTGGGCCCGGCATTGCGCCGCTGCCTCGCCACGAACTGCTGGCTGCTGAGGACCTCGTACTGGAGGTCGAATAGATAAGGAAGAGCCAGCCGCAGATCCAGTTTGGTGAGCCATGCCACCATCCCTTCTGTAAGGGCAGTCCCGCATCAGATGACCGGGCTATCTGCAATAATAACATCTATCCAAACCTCGACGGCAAGGTCCAAAGTGGGTCCTACCGCACTGCTCACAACGAGGCATTGAGGATCTCACCTGATTAGTAGCCCGGTGATATGGCGAGCCTGATGCCCGCGAGCTCTAAAACTGTCGAGGGGCACTAAACACCGGTGGTGCCGAGCTCCTCGAAGAATGGGGCTTCACACTGTCTCTGGGATCACCAGAATACCCCGCAACTCTTGTTCTCTTATGCTGGGTCCTTTCCTGTTCCCTATCCGCCCTTTGTTAGTGTTTACGATCCTCTATGGTCTGGGCATAGGCCTGAATATGGGAGATATCCATGCCCTCTATCAAGGAGGCCGTTGTGCATTCATTTATTAAATGCGGTCCCAATCCGTTCATGAATAAGTGAACCCTGTCGCTCATCTCTGCCACCATGTGGGGGCATACCTTGCCAGAGAGTCAAACTGCATATTGTACTCTCATACATTCATATTTCCTTGCTTAAGGTTCAAGAACTTATCGGCCTTAGCCCGACGTACCTCAACTGGCAGTTAGTGGCGAAGGAATGCCTCAGAGAATTCATTCCATACGGGTGGGGGAGCATTTGGACCCCTGGATCTCTCCCAACCATCATACCAGAACACTGCTAAGTTCCGTAATCGGTAAGAAGCCAGTTCTACTGCCTCTGTGTCACTAGCATGCATGACCCGCAAGGTGTGCGGTGTATCTGATCAATGAAATCCTGCGGGTCTTCCTTAGGATCCGACCCGGTAAACACTGGAGGATCCAAATTGATGAAGTCGCGGACCCTCGAACTGACCAGTCTCTCAGTAGTACCGGCATTCTGCCTCCGAGCCTGAGAAGCTACCAGGCTAGTCAACAATTGCACCGCAGTCCTCAGGTCCCGGTCCGTAGCATCAGAAGAAGGGACTGGGGAAGCTGGGCGGCTTCTAATATCCTCTAGGGGAGGAGGAGTAGATGAAGTCTGAGAAGGCGTCTCGCTTCGGCCCTCCACCGTGTGGGGCACCTGACTGGTCCCCTCTCCGGCATTTATACGAGTCGTCCACTATTTGCTTGCTTCCTAGCCGAAGGAATTGCTGTAGGAAAACAAGGCAAGTATTAGAGATGACACTTACGACTCAGCTCTATGCACGATCTAGATTTCGAAAGAAGGTAACATTCCTAAATGTCAGGTAGCCTCCTGATTATAAAATGTGGCGCGCAACACACCCATAATCAAGACCCTACTAGACACGGCTCATAGACAATCCCTAGGACACAACCTGCTCTGATACCAATTTCTGTCACGACTCAACCGGAGGGCCGCGACAGGGCACCGGACCCTGCTTGCAGAGCGCTGGCGTACCCCTCATATCTGCTATCTTACTTTCTTTGTTATCTACAAAGCCTGTCATGAACATGCAGTTTTGAACAACATCACATTAGGCGGAAACATCACACCATGACATAAGCGTGCTTATATACATAGTGTGCCAACGGGGCTACAATGCAAAACCATACAACATATTATATATGCCGACGAGGCAATACAACCGTACATGAGTCAACCCAACACTGGTCTATATACATACATCAACATTTGTCTATTGAGCCTCTACAAGAACAGACGCTATACAACCTATGTCGGAACAGGGCCCCGACATGCCCATAATGCCTATACAAAATGCATACCAAGGCTGTAGCAAGTCCGAAGGATGAATCTTGCTGATATCTGCTGAACTGGTAGCCTACTGCGGTGGGGGAGCTCCGTCTATCAATCTATTAGGACCTGCAGCACGACATGCAGCGTCCACGAATAAAGGACGTCAGTACGGATAATGTACTGAGTATGTAAGACAGGAAATACAATATAAGAGCAATGATATAAACATCAGGATAGAAGCATATAACCTTTATAACATTATCATATACATGTTTATTACCATTACTATCGTCTTATACTCTTGCCTCTGTGGGCTTGTCATTTTCATATACATTTATTGTTGCCGTAACCGATTACATAAACGTTACCTCATACAATCACATACGCCTCCATGGGCTCATCATCATCATCCGCCTCTATGGGCTCCTTATCATCGTATGCCTCTGTGGGCTCATCATCATCATATGCCTCTGTGGGCTCATCATTATCATATCATATATTACCCGGCCGTGCTAGGCGCGGTCACAACATACCCGGCCTTCAATAGGCGCGGTCAAACGAGTTTAATCACACATATATTTAATACATTGCAAATTCATTTATAAACAAGCGTTCCAGATCCTTTTTAGTGACATAAATTTATTATCCCCTTTCCACACATAGTTAAGAATACCTCCATAACAGGAGCTTTATATGACTCAAGGATTACCATCAGCATTGATATCATGAAACAAGAATAATCATTCCATAGAGCGACGACCATATAAGCAACACTAGCTTCGAAGAATAGAGTATTCTTTGGGGCTCGTTCGTGGCATTGTATTCAATAGGAGTCGTGCAAAAGAAAGAACGGTATAGTCTTACATACCTGGTACTTACTGCGCCAGCTCTCGAGCTACGCAGTTTGCTGCAATTCCTTAGTCTATAATTTAGGAACAGTTCAATCGTTACTCACTACGCGTGATAGCTATCATTAACCACAATTTCCCAAATTCATGTGGTGCTTCTCTACACCCTTCCTCCCCTAACCCTCATCAAACGTATTTACAGCACATGCAACCCATTTACAACCCCTAATAATCATGAACCATTCCGCTTAACCCCACTTATTTTGATTTTATGGCTTCTAGTCATATTCCCATAAGTTCTTACAGGCATGCAACCACCTATCATGAATGTTCAAGGGAGAATTACATGAAAGGGAGTAGTAACTTACCTTGCATGTGAATTATTTGACCCTCTTCTTTGATTCCTTAAATTTCTAGGTTCTGCCTTCAATGGGGGTTCATAGGAGGAGGAAAACTCAGCTAGGGTTCCCTCTTAGTTCTTCAATTTCTTGCTTTCCTTCTTCAATTTATAGTTTGGAAGGGAGGAAAATTGGTTGTGTTGATGTGAGGGCTTTGTGAGAGGTCGTTTGGGGCCTTCTACTATGCTTGGACTCAGAAAAAAATGAAGGAGGGACGGGTTTGGGTCCCTTTTATAGGCCCCGCAATAAGTGGCATACGTACCTGACAATTTCAGGTTTGCGATCGCATACCCACCGCAAACAGGGTATGCGGTTCGCATTCTGGTCGCAATTCTCAACCCAGAATTCTGTTGCATTATGCGATGCAGAAAGGGCCAGATTTGCAGTTCGCATTTTCAACAATGCGATCGCATTCTGGTCGCATTTCAGACACAGATCCAGCCCAGAACTCAGTCTCAGTTTGCGACCCTGGTGTTGGATATGGGTCCGTATTTGTGCTTTGCGGTTCGCATATCTAGACTACTTTTCGGGTTCTTGGGTCCTCATATGTAAACCATTTCATAGTGTATTTTAATGTACAAATTTACGGGTTGTAACAACAGTGCAAGACCTCAACCCGTAGGCAATACCAACACTGCGGTTGTAGTTAAAGTAGTCTTGAGCGTTTGAAAGCTTCCTTACACTCCTCGGACCATCTGAAAGGAGCACCCTACTGGTTCAATCTAGTCAAAGGTGCAGCAATGGATGAAAAACCCTCTACGAAATGCCGATAATATCTGGCAAACCCAAGAAAACTCCGAATTATGGTAGCTGAAACGATCTAGGCCAACTCTGAACTGCCTCAATCTTCTTCTGATCTACCTTGATCCCCTCACTAGACACCACATGACCCAAAAATGCCACTGAATCAAGCCACGATTCGCAGTTGGAGAATTTTGCATATAGCTTCTTCTCTCTCAAGGTCTAGAGCACAATCCTCAAATGTTGCTCATGATTCTCCTAGCTGCGAGAATATACCAAGATGTCTTCAATAAACACAATGACGAATGAGTCAAGAATGGCTGGAATACACTTGTTATCAAGTGTATGAATGATGTTGGGGCATTGGTTAGCCCAAATGACATCACAAGGAACTCGTAGTGACCATCCTTCATCTCCACAAAAAGAATCAAAGTAACCCAAGGTAACACACTAGGCCAGATGAAACCCTTATCAAGCAACTCTTGCAGTTGTTTCCTTTAACTCCTTCAACTCCACCGGTGCCATAAGATATGGTGGAATAGAAATGGGCTAGGTGCCCGGCACTAGGTCAATACAAAAATCGATATCTCTATCGAGCGGCATGCTCGGTAGGTCTACTGGAACACATCTGGGAAATCTCTAACTACCGACACTAACTCAATAGTGGGAGTATCAGCACTAGCATCCCTCACAAAGGCTAGATATGCTTCACACCCCTTCTCAACCATCGGTTGTGCCTTAAGAAAAGTCACAACCCTGCTAGGAATATAATCCAATGTACCCCTCCACTCCAACCACGGCAAACCTGGCATAGCTAGTGTCATAGTCATGGCGTGGCAATCCATAATAGCGTGACAGGGCGACAACCGGTCCATGCCCAAGATCACATCAAAGTATACCATATTGAGTAACAATAGATCAACTCTGGTCTCAAAACCACCAATAACAACTAAACACGACCAATAAACACGGTCCACAACAATAGAATCTCCTATAGGAGTGGACACATATACAGGAGAACTCAAAGATTCATGAGATATATCCAAATACGGAGCGAAGTAAGATGACACATATGAATAGTGGATCCAAGATCAAATTAGACTGATGCATCCTTGTGAATAAGAGGAACCATATCTGTGATGACCCATCCGATGCAACTGCCTCCATCCTACCAGAAAAAGCATAGAAACGAGTCTGGCCTCCCTCTCTAGGGCGACCTCTACTCGCTTGACCTCTACTCTTAACTGGTGGGGCAGGTGGAGTGACAACTGGAGCAACAACCATGGCCTGTGAACCTTGTGGACCCGGTGGAATCGGTGGAGCATGTGTAGTCTGTGGAGGTGCACCCATCTTGAGTCTAGTATTACCACACTCAAAACAAGCTCTAGATGCACGTGGCTGCTAAAATTGACCCTAGCCTATTCAGCTAGACTGACCGATGAAGGCACCCCATGCAGGAGGTGCACTGGACAGTGGCTAAGCAAAACGGGCAACCTCAAACCTAGGAATAGTAGAAGCATCGCCAGTAGCTGGAAGTGATGAATGAACTGGGCGGCTCACATAGCCTCTACCATGACGGGCTGCAATTGGAGCGTAGGCACCACTATATCCTCCCTAATCTCCAAGCCTCTTGGCCTCCCTGTCCTCTCTCTCACGGCCCTGCGTATCTTCCAACCTACGCAATCTCTACCACCTATTGATACGGAGTATCTGTCTCCAACTTTCGAGCCATGCTGAATCTAATACCATAGTTGAACCCCTCGATGAATCTGCGGACTCCCTCTCTGATTGTAGAAACCAAAGTATGTGCATGTCGGGATAACTCACTGAATTTGATAGCATACTCTAATATTGTCATAGTCCCCTAACACAGCTGCTCAAACTTTGTGCGCCATGTATCATGAATGGTCTAGGGAACAAACTCTCTCAAAAACATCTCTGAAAATTGAGCCCAAGTGAGTGGGGCTGCAACAGATGGCCTACCCTCCTCGTAAGCCTACCACCACTGATACGTTGATCCTGACAGTTGAAATGTAGTAAAAGTAACTCCGCTCACCTCCACAATACCCATGGTGTGGAGAACACAGTGGTACTCCTCTAGGAAACCATGTGCATCCTCGCTAGTTGCGCCATCGAAAGTAGATCATACTTCTTGAACCTCTCAAGTCTCCTCTACTCCTCCTCAGATGTTGTTGGCCTGACCTTAGGCTGAACCGGAATAACTGGTTGTGCTGGCATGACACTCAGAACCTGATCAATATGGACCCGCTGCTCTGGAGTAGGGGCCGTGGGAGTTTGAGATCCTCCCCTAGGGGAATCAATCCCGCCTGAGCGAGGGTGCCAAACAAGCTCAAAAATCATGCTAGGGTCTCCTGAAGTCCAAGGGCAACAACAGGCATCTCGGGTGCCTGTCCCATAAATGGAGCTACTGGTGGCTCCTCAATCATTACTCATGTAGATGCTCTGGCTGCAGCACATGCCCCTCCCTAGCCTCTACCCCGGCCCCAGCCTCGTGTGGCTCTAGCAGGGGGCACGGGTGTCTGATCATCGGATCTAGTAGTGTGTGTCTTCACCATCTGTGAGAGAATAGAAAGATAAAGATTCAGATTTCGAAGTCAACCAATTTGCAAGATAAGGAATCAAAGGAGTGAAATTTCCTAACAGTTCCATAGCCTCTCAAAGATAAGTATAGACGTCTCCGGACTAATCCGCAAGACTACTAAACTTGCTTATGACTCGTAACACCTATGAACCTAGAGCTCTAATACCAACTTGTCTCGACCCAAATTTCTCACCTTAGGAAGTCATGATGGCACCTAGTCTCTAAGATTGGGTAAGCCTAATATTCACTGATAGCTTAACAGAACTAACAAAACTGAGATAATAAAATAAACCATTAAGCTCATAATAACTCCAAAATGGAACATTGACAACATAATCCCCAAAATTGGTGGAACTGAGTCATAAGCTCTACAGAATGCTCTAAAATCTCCAATACAACAGTATCTGATAAAAGGATAAACAGTAATGAGAAGGTAATAGAAGGTGACTCCGAGGCCTGCGGACGTCGAGCAGGTATACCTTGAAGTCTCCGGAAATAGCTGAATGATCACTAGCATTTGGCATGGTCAGATGTACTTGGATTTGCACAAAAATATGCAAAAGTGTAATATGAGTACACCACAACGGTACCCAGTAAGTATCAAGCCTAACCTCGAAAGAGTAGTGACAAGGCCGGGTCAAGACACCTACTAGGACAAGATAAACGGAACAAAGTATGATACAGATCAATAACGAAAAACGAAGAGATGAAAATTAACATAGCAATATAATAATGTAGGCTAATGACAAAATTTAAGGCCAGAAAGGCAACAAGAAGAGAACACATGAGAAGAACCACAAGTAATCAAATACGGAAAAAAATAGGTAAGACAAGGATGAAACCAACAAGAAATGTTCAACCAATAATATTTTTCAACATGGAATGTACAACAAGAATCACAATCGAGGTACCACGCCTCATATCCACATTTCACAATTTCAATCACAATCTTTTCTTATATCACTGCGTTAGCCTTGTATTTCTTTTTAAAAATATTTTTCAGAAATAGCTACACGCGTTTTAGCCCTAGTATCTCACCGCGTGGCTTCAAATAATTCCCTTACTAACAACACGCGTATAAATCCCACCTATCTCTCTGCATGCGTATCAACCCCTATCTTTATACCACCGCATGCGTATCAATATCACAACACAATAATCAACTTGCACCACATGTGCCCATATGCCATAACACTTGCCAAATCAACAATACCAAAATTATCACAACATATAGCCCATGGCTCAATCACAATGTATAAAGAATCTCAATAACAACAAAATGAACGAGAAATACTCAACAAGAAAAGATATATCAACAATTAACAACTTTAACATCAATGTGATAATGGCTTTTACAACTTCAACACCAATAACTCAACAAGAAGATATTCCACGAAAGCATATTAGAGCAATTACATGATAACTAATAGAACAAGTGCTAACAACGTCAATTCGAGCATGCGAGAATAAATTTAACGATGAAAGATGTAACATGCTATAACTAATTCAATAAAATACATGGAAGAAGTCTAAAAGTCTAAACTATTCAAAATACCATATATAGCCCGTGTACACACTCGTCACCTTGTGTACACGTCTTCCACATAGTACAATTAACATAAACAATCCAAATCCTAAGGGGTAGTTCCCCCACACAAAGTTAGGCAAGATACTTACCTCAACTAGGCCACATCAACCCTCTAATATAGCTTTTCCCCAAAAAATCACCTCCACGTGGCTCAAATCTAATAAAAATAGACTTAATAACATCAAACAGTGCAAGAGAAACCAATTACAATAGATAAAGTTTTGATCTTTACACATTTTCGAAAAGGCGAACAAAAGTCAACCCCCTAGCTTGGCGGTCAAAACTCGGGACCAAAGGTAGATTCCGACTACCCATAACCCTACGAGTCCATACATATTTTTTGTTTTCAAATCCGAGCCCAAAATCGACTCTCAAAACTCAATCTTCATTTTTCAAAAATTTTACAAAAATTTACAATTTTACTCTTTGATTCTCATAAATTTGATGTTAAATCTAAGATATAATCATGAAATATAGTTGGAAATTGATTGGAATCACTTACCCAATATTTATAGATGAAAATCCTCTCTCCAAATCACCTCCTACAGAGTCTAGCGTTCTAAAATATGAGAAATGACTTAATTCCGACTTTCCAGCCCTTATGTTCAGTTGTAGGCGTCGCAATAGCGACCCTCGCAATTGCGAAGAAAATCTCGCAAATGGGGCTATTGACAGCCTAAGGGAACTTTGCAATTTCGAACCCTGTTCCAATCGCGAATGCGACCCTACCTAAATCTGCATATGTTCGCGATTGCGAGTGAGGCGTCGCAATTTAGAATGACCCTCACCTGCTCACTTCGCAATTGCGATACTGGTGCTCGCTATTGCGACATCAGAGACACCAGCATACTAGCGACCTATTTTCAGTCCAAACCTTTTCGAAACACGTCAGAAACTTATCCGAGCCCAAGTCCAAAATCACGATACGAACCTATCGAAGCCATCAAAATACCATTCCGAGGTCATTTTTATAAAAGCCAAACTTTGATCAATATTTCTAACTTAGGCTTCTAGGCCAAGACTCAAGGGGTCCAAATCAACCCAAAATCTTCCCGGAACGAAACTAACCAACCCCACAAGCCATAAAATCCCAAGTACACATGTTTGAAGCATCAAAAGGGAAAATGAGGAATAAATACACAAAACGACCGGTCAGGTTATTACACAACCAATTGCTAAGAAAAAGACTGTGTGAGAAGAGCAACTTAGACGATCTCCAGAGTCTGTCTAGCCTGATCTAGTTTTTAAGCATAGGAAACCATATAAGCAATTATTTCTTTAAGTCTTCAGCAATTACAGTTTCCTCCGAACGACATTCATAGCATTTCCACCCTCTCTTTGTTGCCACACTTGTTGGATTAGCTATACAAAATCAAGATGCTCCATTACATTCGCAATGTACTTGAAATGTCTAGTATGTGTTCTTTGTCGATGACGGTGCATAATGATAAAGAGCGGTCTGAGACTCATAGGTCTAAAAAATCTTTTGTTGTAGCCAATGAAAATTTCCAAGTGCACAATCAATTTTGCTATAAACTTTACTACTAGCTTGCTACTTATTGTTCCAAGTAAAATGCCAACCAGTGGACTTGAGTGGAGTCAACTATAGATTGACAATAAGCTCGTGAAAGCCTTGTATCTCTGCATGTATCACTACGAGCTGAATTCTATCTTCAATTGTTAGGACATTATTAAAATCTCCACTAAACAGCCAACTAGACCGAATCTGATTTTCTAGCGGTTGAAGCTCTTTTCACAGAGTCCTCATTTGTTGAAGATTAATCCTAGTATACATTACTGTAAGGAGAGTAGTAAATTATTGATTCATATCCTACACCAGATAACAGATATAAGCTCATGAATAACCACCCTCTAGCTATTTTTCGAATGATTGTCTGAGATTTTTTTCTCTTACTCTAGTCTTCACACACCGCATCAAGTTAATTGTATTCTTTCTTATAAAGAGTTTCATATCTTTTCGTTTTGAGATCTTATTAAATCCTCTAATATTTTAAGTGCTAATAATCATAGAGTATTGAATTGCTCAAGCATACCCCTAGATTTAACCCTTGAGGTACTAAATTGCTCTCTATTGATAGCACCAGATCTATACGCTGAAGCCACCTCTGCACTGGAGCTACCTCCTTCCTAATGATAGGATTCTTGGTTTGTCCTTATTGTGGATTGATAATCATGACCCCTTCTATTGGATTGACATTATCAGCAGGCTTAGCTAGAGGTTGATCTGGAGCTTCCACCACAATTGCTTCAGTGTAACATTTATGTTTCTAGACATGAGTGGTAGTCTTTTTCTTTCTATTTATCTTCCTTTTTCCTCTTGGGCACCTCCTCAACCCTTCAAACCCAGTCTCCTTTTGAGTTTCTTCATTAATTCAATAGAGATGCATTATCATGGAGAAACCTAGTGTAATCTTTGCAAAACTTAGGTCTCAATCATAGGAGAGATACTGATGAATAACACCAGAATTAGCATCAATTTTAATAGATTCAAGCAGTGGCTATGCGATATTAGTTTCCACTAGAACTCTAGCATAAGATATCCTATCCAGTTCGGTAGTGAATTTATCCGTATATAAAGGCTTTCCTACCACACTGGCTACCATAGTAAGAGTTTGACTCGATGAATACCCAGCTGGAAGTCCTGGAGATTTGACCTACAAAGGGATAGTACTAAGACATTCCGGATTAAATTAGAAGTTAATCTTCTTGTTTTAAAATGAATGTCTTATTGTGAAAAGTGAAGTCATGCCTGCATCACAAGATTCCTATTTTCAATATATTAAATTTAAATATGTAATACCCCTTATCATGATGAAGTATTTTAGTTTTTGAAACAAATCCCAATACAATATTTACATAATTGTCCATGAATTTCTCATATGGATTATCACCTAATACATATCTAATCAGTATTGTGTTCCAACAATCCTCCTATTGTTTGATATCTTCCTCAACTATTGTAACTATAATTTTATTTGCTTCCGATTAGTCTAGATCTGCAATTTTATCAGCTGCCAGGGTTGGATGCAAAGACATTCCAATCTCAGAAAATTAAAGCCGCCTAGGTGCATGCAAGCCCTTATTCACTTGATCAATTTGCATTTCCAGGATAGGAGAGACTCGATCCTGATAGTCCGGTTCAACCTTCACTTCCTCTTCAATGGACTGAAACTTGGGAGGAAGGAAGCTGCCAAAGTCAATGAGCAAGGCTGTTGCTGAATTCCGTTAGCAGGAGTTATAAGGGTTTCCATCATTGCTAGTAAAAGGACCTTAGATTTCCAATGTCGACCTAGTTTTCTAGGTCAGTGTATGTTAGCACTCCTTGACAAACGTGCGATGAGCGAGAAAAACATGCTCCCTTCTAATTCAATCATTTGAAGGATGATGTTATAAGATATGATGTCCTTTTGTAAAAGATATGTTTATTCTAGGCCAAATACATAGGCAACACCTTAAAGTTGGTCGCAAATTTTATTTAGATACCTTAACTAACTCTTGTACCTATTAGACACTCAAACACACATCAAATTGTATCTAATAAATACTTGAATCATAGTCTCACTTACAAATTAAGTGTGTGATTCTCAAACATGCTAACATGAAAAAGTAGCAAGTGACTAAATGGCACATGTAAATAATAAAACAAAAGAAAAAGAATTCCTCCTCCATTTGTGTTTTTCAATTACAACAGGTGAATGATTTTAGGACCCAATTTCAAATTATTCCCTCTCCGTTGAGTTTCTCTGGCAAAGTACTTCTTCTCCAACGAGCTCTCGGCGATTTCTCAATGTGTTTCATGTTTGTGCCTTACAATCAAGGTGCTTATAGCTGTTATGTAACTTTTGAATGAGCAGGTGAAAAAAGTTGGCTTGTTATTATTATGTAAAAACATGTAATCCTTGAAAAAAATAGATTCTAAATCCAAGAACTTTGTCTATGTTTGAAATGGCATTGGCATGTCCATGATGAAAACCCTAAACTCGTTTCCCTTGTAACTCTGAAACTCCTTGGATACTCATGCCATTTAAGAATCTCGGATTTGGAGTGTTTAATTTTCATCCAAAATATATTAATTCCCCAACTTGTATCACCCGAATTAAATCTCCAGTCAGTTGGTGAGGTAAGTCAATATAGAGATGTGGAGTTGACTGGGAAGAAATTGATTCTAAAGAACAAGTAGAGGCCGAGCAGAGTGCATATGCATTGATAAATCTGGTATTATCCAGTGGAATAGAGGGTACGACAATTTTTACTCGTGCAGGATCTAGAATTCTTTGATTAATTTCGTAGTGTAGAACATGAACTCTTGCAACCTCCTGCGACATCTCCGGCACCAAGGAATGATAAATTTGTATGGATTACCTTATAAAATCAACCACTACACTACCACATAACCACGATCTTCTGTAAACATTAGCTTGATAAGTATAGCGTGAGAAGAAAAGATAACGAAGATCAATAACAAGAAAGAATTTTGCCGGATTTTGACCAAAATGGTGGTATTTCAATGAAAGGAAAGGGGAAGAAGACAGACGAACAAGATTGTGTAATAGACAGGACATTCTGGTAATTTTTTTAGCTGTTTTTACAAACTATACACGCGCCCATATATAGGTGAAGAAAAATTTTATGCCATGTAAACATCCGTATTCAATGGATATATTATGCCGTGTGTTGGTGTGTCTAATAGGTCCAAGGGTGTGTCGAAGTCAACTCCCAGTCAAACCTATGAACTTTCCAAACTCTCAAATTGCCAGCTTTCACCAAATCAACGATAACATCGAACTCAACTCCCGGTCAAACCTATGAACTTTCCAAACTTCAAATTGCTAACTTTCACCAAAACCTTCTAGGAACATTCAAATGCAAATTTGAGCATACGCCCAAGTCCAAAACCACCATTCGGACCTAATGGTACCATTGATAAGTGTAGATTTTGACCACTTATTAGTACCTTTTTACTTTTGTTTTAGTCCGAAAGTATTGACTTATGTATTCAAAACTAATGAAAGTGCATAAATTGTAGGAATGTTGGAAATTTGGGCTCTTATGAGGAAATCCGACTCAAAAAGGAGTGTTCCAACTCACAAGGCAAGAAGGGGCACAACACAAAAGAGGTGAGTTCCGCATAAGTATTTTTGAGGCCGCAGAAGCAAGTGAAGACCGCAGAACTGATGAAGAAGCCTAGCAGTACTTGAAATAGAAGTGCGGACCGCACACAATTTGTGTGGCCGCAGAACATGGTCTACACTGACAAGAATTCAAGAAGTTCAGAGAGCGCACATAAATTGTGCGGCCGCAGAAGCTAAATCGCAGTCGCAGACCAAATTGTGCGGCTGCAGAATCCAGTTCCCTGCAAACTCAAGCAATGTGTGGACTGCACATGGAATTATGCGGCTACAGAACCACCCGAGGGGCATTTTTGTCAGCGAATTTTGAGCCACTATAAATAGACAGGAATCACATTTGTAGGTCAAATTTTAAAGTCCCAGGAGCTTAGCCGTTGTAGTTTTCCATTTTAGGAAATTTGTGATCATTTTGGGATAAAAACATCATAGTTTATCATTTTAATTTATATTAAAGATTTAATTAGTATTTCTTCTTTGATTTCTTTGTTTTCTACTATGAGTAGCTAGACATTTACTAGGGTTGTGGCTCAACCCTAGTGTGTAAACCTTATGAATATTTAATTAATAGTTGTTTATGATTGTGTGTTGATTATTTAGCCTTATTTATGCTTTAATTTTAGAATTAATGGTTGTAAACATTGATTCATGCTTTTTTAACTTGGTCTTTACTTGAGAAAGAGAGACTTAGTCTAGGAAAATTTGGCTAACAAGAAATTGGGCTAGTTGAGCATTTGACTAGCCTAATTTAAGGGTTTGAACTAGAGACAGGGAAAACCCGACTCGAGCTCATATCAACTATTTAGCTTGATACCCATTTGGGTTTGAGAAAGCTAAATTGGGCAAAATCACTCTACGACCAAGAGGTATTGAGTGAGTAACTTAGAGTTGAGAGCTATAATACACCCCGATCAATAAAACAAGTATTAACGTACTTAACCCATTAGGCGAATACCTAGGTGAAGGTTACATCCCTAGGCCTTTTAACCATTTGTAAAAACAAAAAAAAACAATTATTTGCTTACTAGTTTCTTCCCATTAGTGTACAATTGTTAGTGTTAATTTAGAAGTGAAAAACAAAATCCCTTGTTTCGAACCGCAATTGAGTTATTTCATTTACTCTCATCAAGTGTACACCCTAACACCATCGACCTCGACTCTTGTTGGGTACTATTCTTCCAACGAACTGTTTCCACTCACTATTGAGTGTGGATTGGACGTGGATCAACCATCAAAACTTCAATCCAGGGTCAATTTCACAAAAGTCAAACTTGGTCAACGCTTCCATCTAAAAACTTCTAAAATGATAATCATTCTTCCAAATCAATCTTGAATCACTCGAAAACCAAAATCGGTCATACATGCAAGTCATAATACATCGTACGAAGCTACTCACGACCTCGAACCACTGAACGAAAATGCAAATGCTCAAAACGACCCGTTGGGTCGTTACCTTCTCCCCTACTTAAATATATGATCGTCCTTGAACGTGCCAAGAGTCATTCCAAAGCGATCAAATTACTGCATAAACTCGCTATGTACATACCATGGGTGATCTCACGTTACCCCAACTAATATATGCCCGACGATCCAACCTAACTGAAAATCCTTACTTCATCCTTAGTCCATAAACCTTGGAATCCAATCTCCAACATCCGTAATTTATTATAAGACTCGATTCTCGCATCTATACACTTAAGTCTAAACAAGCTGTATCAAATCATAAATATATTCTCAAGATATAACCACACAACGTAACCCATCGCTCATCTGCTCATAGCAATATCTTCTTACCATACTAGTCGCCCAATACTAAACCTGGTACCGGTAACCTACCTCATATCAAGTAAAACCTTGTTCAGAACCTTCACAACACTGCTAATGATACAAGAGACATGTAGAAACTTATATCCACTCATCAAATCTACTCGACGTGGAGTTCTCTCGCCCGACAAGAACCATTGCCAAACTCTAAGTTGAATAATGACATTCTTATCCAAACATACCTTATCCAAGTCCGAAAATTCCAGGTCTAATAACCTCATCTCACCTAGTACAAGCTGCTCCACCAGCATATCACACCCAATGCCACCTAGAGCCACATATGACGCAATCCGCACCAGATAAGCAACAGCTCAAATATAACTAGATATAGAAGGTGAACCAAATAAGAGAACCACCCTACAGATTCAACTAATACCACCGCAAAGCACAACGCTATGAACCCATGTCAAAAGGGAGAAGCAAAACACAGAAAACAAGCATAAAGATCATAACCCAACATAACTCAACTGTGGTGCGTGACCCGATTCAAACATACCGGTCCAAGTGAAATACTCATCGAGCCATAATGCTCACACTCATCAACCATATGTGTACCAACAGCAATCACGCAAAATGCATGACCATAACCATGGAGAAACGCATAGCACAATATACCTAGATAGGAAAACCATAACCAAGGCGCGATAAACAATTCAACACCTCAACAGCCTTCTCGCTCGAATTCCGCCACAAGGCCTAAACAGAATCACATCAGGCAGGTGAAAGTCAAATAGTCTCACAACCAGTCGTAGCATAAGAGAGCACACATAAAACATACCAGAACATAAATAAGGTCAACTCTAGCCAATGACACACCCTTCAACAATAGTTGTGTTGAGTAAACAAACATGAGTTAATATAGAATACATGTTGCTCCCTAACGCACAGGCAAGTATACGCGGTCGACAAGTAATATAGGATTGTAAGTCCAGGTTATCGTACCCACAGGGACTTAATTCAACTACTTACTAACGGACTAATATTGTTATTTAAGCAAGCAAAATTCGAGTTCAATATCTTGATTATTCTAAACTATAGCTCTAAATTATAACTAGATTATCAAAGAACAAATTAAGTATTGTTAATCAATGGGGACAAATATTCCAGGGTTGTGATTATTTTACCAATCCTATTGTGTTCTAATTAACTTCCCGTTCATATAATTCACGTATGGTTGTTAATTAATCGGTAAATGTTCTCATAGCCTTCTTCCGAAGTACTATTCGCCTATTCTTAATAGAATTAACACCTATATTCCTATGGAATTAATCTATCAAAACGCAATAAAAACACGATATTCAATTAAGCATGGTAATTAAGTATATTCCTATCCTAACCACGAATCCCCCCCCCCCCAAGGTTAAGAGCATGCTTTCTTCAATTCTTCTATAATCTAAACATAGTTTTCCCAAACATAGCATAGATAGTTGATAGAACCTAATTGATGGCCAAACAATTAAGCAATTAAGCATAGAATTGAAGAAACAACCATATAATCATGAATTATAATCAAGAAATCGTTAACTTCGAATCATAATATTCATGGCTAATCACAACCCCAGAACAAACGGTGATTAGCCACTCATGTTTAAAGTAATCAAAATATAGAGTATTGAATAAACTATAAAAATACTAGAAAGAGATGAAGAACTGATGATTGATGCTTCCGTGCGATGTTTTGTTGTGTTTTTGCCTCCCAAATCTTTGGCCCTCTTGGGTTTGGATGTGTTTATATAGGTGTTGGGAAGGGGTAGGGTCGAAAATAGTAGACTTCTAGACAAAATAGGATAGCTTCCCGACGTCGGCGCCCTGGCTGGTGCCAGGCGCCCCCCAGGGCGCTACGTCCAGTGGCCCTTCTTCAACTCTTTGCCTCCAGCGCCACAGGTGGCGCCAGGCGCTGCCTGTGGCGCCCAATGCTCCTTCGCCCGCTTTTGTCTCGTTTTGGCTTATTTCTTGCTCATTTCGCCCCCAATTGCTCCCGACTCATTCCTACACATAAAAACACTTTAATTTAACATGAATCGAAGCAATTAACATCCCAATTTCATAAAACAAAAGCCAAATATGAGGTGATTTACATAGAAATATATATCTTTTACACCAAACATCAACACCCCAAACTTAGACTCTTGCTCGCCCTCAAGCAATGGGATTATTTACCAACTTCCCAACTACATCCACTTAATATCATCATGAAGCATTCGACTTTTCAATCAAATCATACTTTTGAACATAATCAACACTATCAATTAAGCATGAACACATAATTAATCCATATACTTCCCGTAAAGTCTACTTAAGCACAATACTTCAATATCATCCAACAACCCAAATGTCATCGCCCAACCTCAAGAGCCGACTCGCAACCATTAAGCAATCTCAATACATATACTTACCTAACAAGATAATTTACAACATTACCAATCGCTCATGAAATCATGTGCCCTTACCACAATCAAAAGAGTGAATATAGATGAATAATATCACACAATTTCTGAACAAAATACCCTCACTCTCACAAAGAACTCATATGCTTCCCGTAAAGTACCATAAGCTTGCCCGTAGTGTAGATTTCTACTAATTGAGTTAGTCAAATCTAAGATCAACTAGGACTTTTAAGGTTGTAATGTAGGCTAGGGGACGGATAGAATATATTTGGTAATAGTGACTAGTCCTCCTAAGCACTTAATACACTACAATCACAATTCGAGCACTTTTCTTTTTCAATTACTAAACTTGTCTCATATACACAGCCTTCCTTTTTCATTTCAACACTTCTATCATTCCACTAGCACAAATCAATAGGAGGTGTTTTTCTATATATTTTCCACTAACATTTTTCTAACATTTTTCTTTCTTCCTTTTTTTTTTTGTTTTTTTCTTTTTCTTTCTTTTCTTCTTTTCACACTCCATCCAAATACTCCTCAGCTAGTGACTCTTAATTTCAGCTTCATCGCACCGACAGGTCCTTTCACAGTTCCACTCATAATCAAGACAATCCCCCAAACTCTACCCTTACTTCTTTTAGCTACTAAGTGCCTTAGGAGGTAAAGGTTCAAATAAGTCTAATTCAAGAACAAAATAAGGGAATGGCTTGTAATGTAGGTACCAAAGAAAAAGGCCTATAGGCTCAAAGGGGCTAGCAACGGACAATTTTATATTCGGCGTGACACGCACATCCATAATCAAACAAGAAAATGCCTATATCATTTCTTAGATTAGCCCAACTTACAATTTTGCTTCAATTAACACACGGGAAAAGTTCTAGACTATACAGGATAGCACAGAAAATCCAAAATCTCACTCACACAATGCACATGACTCAATCGCGACGGTTCTGTTCAAATTTCAAGTCAAGAAAGCATACATAATTGAGACAATTAAGCAGTATATAGTATACAAGTCAACAACTGAGAAGGGTGTCACAAATTGGGCGGTTTTCTTGTTTTCTTAGGCTTACAATTCAACTAAACGGGAAACTAGATCATGTGTCATAGCCTATTGTACCAGCATTAACTATGTCAAGAAGTATTGCAACATAACTCAGTTCTTTCTAAAATAGTCCTAAAAAGAAATTAATTCGCCCGGTTCGAACTACATTCTTGGAAAAAAACCGGTGCCTTAAGAAAAACCAAGGAATATTACCTAACTATCCTATAAATAAAACAAAATCTTTTTGTTGTTTTTAATCAAATTTTATCCCTCAAGAAAAAGATCCATCGTCGGGAAAAATCTGAAACATATATTTTTTATATATTTTTTTTTTCCTGATTTTTTTTCTAGTTTTTAATCTAAAAATTATAACAAACAAACTATTAAGAGAACAAAAATACTAATCATTATACACTAAAAAAAAAAATTAAAACAAACAAATTAAAACTAGCAAACTACATAATATCAAGTCACACAACACACAATTTTTCACAAACATACAACACCAGCACAAGTAGTAGTTCCCCCACCCCACACTTAAATAATGCATAGTCCTCGATGCATTTAAAAGAATAAGAACAAAGTAGGTTGAGAAGAAACTCCCTGTCAGTCTGTGCCAGTCTCCTCGGAATCCAGCTCAAAAGGCACCATCGCCATTGGCCCGGTTGCGCCATCATCATCATCATCCCCTTCAGTATCCGAGCCCTGCACTGTGTTGGCGTCCTCGGATGGATGTACAGGGCTGCCAGGTGCAATCCCTAACATCTCTTTAGACGCGCCAGATAGATCATCGCGCAGGTGCATGCGCTCCTCATCAGTGATGCCGGCTCGGCTCATGAGCATATTGATAGCATTATACATGTATTTGTTGAAGTTTTCTTCACGCTCCAATCGAGCCGCGGGGGTGAGCTTGGCCGATGTTTCCATGACGGCAGTGATATCCATCAGCCCTGCTGGTGCCTCTACAACTTCGTCGTGCCCAGGATATTCAGGCACTCCCAAGAACCTCATGTACCGCGTCAGAAGGTTGCCAAAATACAACTGCCGAATCTGCCACCCGAATCTGATGCGGGCCATTTCGTTGAGCATAATCTCAGCGATGTTGATAGGTCGGCCAGTCATGAGTGAGAAGATCAGACACACTCTGGCTCGAGTGCAGTCACTGCTGTGTTCGGCAGGCATCAGTCTAGCCTGCACAAAGTTCTGCCATACCTTGGCAGTGTTGTTGAAGTCTGCCCTCACCATAGAGAGATGAATGTTCGCCTGCTTCCTCTGCCACATAGCATTTGAATCGATGCCACACAATGTGTGTAGGATCAGCTCATATGGAGGACTCTTAACGAGGCTCTGCAGTCTCTGTGGATCGGCATTTTCAACCCCAAGATAATCACACAAGGCTTCTCTACCCATTGGCACATCTATCCCTCAAACTTGGGAGGTAGCTCTGTGATGGTTCCAGTTAGCATGGAGTTCACGGACCAAACTCAGATTGGCGGGCCCCGGGCAGTCCAGAAATTTTTCCATCCTAGATATACGCAGTCTGGCGAGTATGTCGGGGAACCGCCTTTCTAAAGCAGTTGTGTTGATTCCCATCTCTGACACATAGCGCCCAGTTGGCACGAAGTTCCGATACCAAACCGCAGCAGCATCATTAACCAACTCTAGACGAGGACGAGGCCTGGATGGGATTCGCTGCGACCCCTCGTCTACCTGCTTGCCCTTGGACTGTCTTGAGGAGCCCTCTCCCTGTCGTCGCTTCTTTGGAACCGGCGAAGTAGCGGAGGCTTTTCCAAGACCTTTCCCTTTAGCATCATCACGGGCCATAATGTCCTGCAACACGAGCAAATAGAAAAGTGAGCAAAGTTTAATACGTATACCGTAGGTACAATGTCATTAAAGGACCCCACACTTAAACTCTAAGCATAGAAGCAAGTGTTGCAATACAAATTATGGGTACTCAAGACTTCCCCATGTGTCAAAAATTAAATAGTGATCATGGCGACATGAATAGGCGATAATGACAATGGAAGGTCAAAGCTCGGCACTTTCTAGGCTAGTGCTAGAATATAAGTACATTAAGCTATCTTACACAATTATACAACATACATATACAAGAGGAATGGTGTAAGAAGATATGCGGCATCAAATTCCTATCCCTCAACTAGTAAATGTCCCCCCCCCCCCC